>JBAMYA010043770.1:0-13044 GCA_037176975.1 Arrhamphus sclerolepis | reverse complement strand
GACCATAGACTGTGGTGTGAGGATCGTAGACTGTAGTATGAGGACCATAGTCCATAGTATGAGGACCGTAGACTGTAATATGAGGATCGTAGACTGTAGTATGAGGACTGTAGTCCATAGTATGAGGACCGTAGACTGTAGTATGAGGACTGTAGTCCATAGTATGAGGACCATAGACTGTGGTGTGAGGATCGTAGACTGTAGTATGAGGACCATAGTCCATAGTATGAGGACCGTAGACTGTAGTATGAGGACCGTAGACTGTAATATGAGGACCGTAGACTGTAGTATGAGGACCGTCGACTGTAGTACATGGGCTCTAACCACTGAGCTGTTATTATTATTGTTATTAAGATTTTTATGATGCATTTTATCTCTGCATTAGTAAATTCCAGTGTATAAAACCATGAGCAGAATGCACACAGCTTTATTCTTGCAGAGGGAGATCAACCATTTTCCACCAGTGTTTTATCGTAAGAGCCTTTATTCAACCAGTCCAGTTCTGTTGAGATCTGTTCAACAAAAGGGGGAATGTGGCTCCAAGGACAAACACACTTATTCCAGAGTCACCGGTTAACTTAAGAGACATGTTTTTGGACTGTGGGAGGAAGCTGGAGAAAACCTGTACAAGTACAAAGAGAAAATGCTTAAATGATTAAAAATCACACATCATCTCAAAATTCTAAAAACAAGCCTTTGATGGCAGTCTTTTGTATAATTTGACGCTTACAATCAGAAAAATATGCTGTGCATTGCAAGTAGTTTCACAGTCACTGAGCCCTCAGCAGAGAAGGTCCACCACTGATACACAGTTATGTACAGTCTAATCTGATATGTATGTTGTTTATCCTCAGTGTGCTAAAAATGTCTAAGGATTGAGAACGTGGCTGCATCATCATCGCTGTTGCATGAGAGCAGCGATGTCAGAAATGGAGATGTCTCTGAACGCGCCTGCATGTACGTTTAACTGCACGATCTGGACAGTTCTGGCAGGCCCTCGTGACCCTAAATTAGGAATAAACGGGTGTAAATGATTGATGGATGGATCCTGTCTGTGGAGTTTCACATTTTTGGATTCCTCCATTTTTAAATTCTTTCTGGGTTTTTAGTTAAACCTTGTGATTTTTCTTTTCTTTAAATGTGTGTGCATTGTATTTTTCAGGCAGAATTTGTAAACTGAAGTGTCACTTCAGTCTTATAACAAGCGAGTAACAAGCTAATAATCATCAATATTCAAGCTATGCTGTCCTCCTCCAGTTCAGCTTTTAGAAGTCTAATGGGGGTTAGCGTGAGCTGCAGGGAGGGTTGTGGATAATTCCAGCTGGGCTGGTCAGTGGGAAAATCAATGAATGCCAGATGTGCTCTGACCTAAAACTTCATCAGAAACACATGTCTGCTGAGGTGTGTCTCTTCTGCAAATCCCAACACTTCTCTTCTCCTTTTGTGAGATTTAGATCGCATGAAATAGCTTAGTTTAGCATATTTGACTTACTTACTACTTTACAACCGCCTTACCATTTATCTTTGCTTCTTTTTTTTCTTTTTCTTTTCCATCTGTGCAGTTTTTAGCAGCCACCACGTTCCCACTAACTAACCACTGACAGCACAGCTAATATACTGGTGACTGTTTGCTTTGGCTTGTGTTTCAGTTTCAGAGCACACTTCTTGTTTAGTCTTTTTTGTTTTTCTTTTGTGAATCCAAGTTTGTTGAAATAAGGTAATAATGACTTTATTGTCCCAAAACAGAGAAATGTGCTGTGTTGTAGCAGCAGCACAGACGAAGCCAATCAGAATAAATCCTGGCTGATGTAAACGTGTTGGAGACCAACTCTTTAGGTTTTTCAGTTTCCTGAGCTGAGCATGAACTCACAAAATAAACTTTTGGATTGTTACCACACAAATATTTGTATTTTTGAATACACATTTATTGTAACGTTATATCTTTCTCTAGACTGTGCGGTGAGGCACCTTGGTCTTCTCTGTGTATCTTTCATGTGAAGGTTCACTTTTCTTTTTACCTTCTTTCTGGAAAGTCTCTCTTCCCTGTCTGGCGTTCTGTTCTGTTCTTTGCAGCTGTGCTGCTGTCTAACCGGCTCAGATGGCCTCACAGTTAGAGTGAAAGTGGAAAAATAGTTAGATGACCTTCCACCTAATAGCAAAACAAAAAAAGCAGATATCCTGAGTAAGTTCCTCCTGCAGAAATGAAGCCCGTGGATTCTGCAGTCACCTGCACTTGTTGGTGTTTTAGTCATCATGGAAACGGAGTGTGTGGGTGTGTGTGGTGCTCACTCTGCAAGTCTGTATCTGTGAGATGTTACACAGAGGTCAGCAGCCATGGATGCATTACAGGGGTCACCCAGTTTCACCTGAATAAGTAGAAAAATACTGAGTGAAAGTCAGCTTCTGAAACCTGGAACTCTCCACCAAACTGCTGTTTGTACATTTGCAGATTTTCTGTCAGACCACAAACTCACTCCAAGGGAGGCTCTTCCTGGAAAGACCGTTCTGATCCCATTACTCCACTCCGCTGACGCCGACCACCATTTTGTTTTGGATCTTGTCAAAAATTGAAATTTGGAAAAAAGCATTTCATTAGTTTGTGAATAGCGCACACCCCCGAGGACAGGATGAATCAGGGGCGATTTCGTGAGTGTTTTAGACCCACTAAGAAAACCTTCACAGCCGCCCATCGTGGTGGACATGTGACGCGCGTTGCACCAACAATCACATGCAGAAGTCAACAGTACGTACGTGCTCTTATTTTTCTTCTGTTACCGTTCACAGCCACGCTCAACGGCTACGCGTTCAGTAGTCGCTGCGTAACGACGGCTTCTAAGCATTTTTCAGGCAAACATATAGATGCTTTGGTCTGCATTTCAGGGGCTTGCTAAAGCTAAAGCCGTAGCTGTCGTCCTGACTCGTACGATTTGGGTTTGCAGGTGTTCGTAGCATTCTCATCAACGTAAACTGTTGCTGTTGTTTACCAGCAGGACCAGCGGTGTCAGAAGTTCTCACAGTCTCCACTCCAGCAGTGGTTCCCATTCAGCTTCCTCGCTCACTAATGAAGTACAGGACACGTACTGGAAAGTAAAAATGCAACCTGTCAAGTGCTGGTGGAAGGAAAAGTATAAATAATAAAAAAATCACTTAACACAGTTCTCCAGAAGTTAGACGTTTTCAGAACTGAACCTGGATTATTTTTGAAAAAATAAAGGTGTAAAAGTATATAAGTCATCAGAAAAATAAATACTCAAGTAAAGTAGAGAGACTTCATAAAACTACTGAAGTACAGTTAGCAAGTATTTGTACTTTGTTTCTTCTCACCTCTGAATAGCAGTGATGGAAGTTGTTTGCCTAGAGGTCATCTCAGACTTGTGAACAGATGTGGTAACTGTCACTTAACACACATCTGTGGTGATGAAGCAAAACATGAGGTGTAGAGCCAAAGCAGCGTGCAGATAGAGCCAAGAACTGACGGTGGAGGTCAGAGGGGCCACGTCATGGACCACTCTACCCACGCAGCACTTTCAGGGTTATGCTAACCCTGCAAACACACGTAACCGATGAAGATCCAGAGATGCAGAACCAGCTTCTGCGTCTGCACTGAGCATGTTGGGGCAGCGGTGTCTGCAGCTGCTCAGGACAGAAAGTCACTAACAACATGTGTCTCTGTAGAAAGTGTTGCTGACACCCCCTTTGCTGCGTGACTCCCCCATTCCCGCTCTCTGCCCCACCTTCCTGTCTCTGACTGCAAATAAAGGCCACCAGCACCAAAAAAAAGCTGATGGAGACAGGACAGAGAGAGGAGAGATACAAATATATTCTCAACTCTTATATGAGGCTTGAAGCATTTGGTAGTTTCATGTTTCAGATGTCTGTGGGTACGGTCATCCTTTCCGGACATTCTCTGCAATTCTTCTGTGGTTTTCACTTTATTCATATCAATACTGGAATAATATTTCACCAACCAAAATGAAGAAATATAATGTAGTATATCTTTTGGCCACATCGTCCAGCTCTAGGTCTGCTCAGTGTGAGGCTCATTACTCACTGATCTAATAATGTATCAATCACTATTAGTTATGTTACTTGTTACATTTGTTTCCGCTGAATTCATGAAAACCCTTATTGTGACCTTTGACCTCAAAATGCAGACGTGCATGTGCTCCTGAGAAGCTTCATAATAATGAGAGCTCTTTGCAGTTAAATGTTTTATTCTTAAAAGGGCCCCATTTACGTAGTACTTGTGGGAGCTGGGGGCCTACAGGGTGAAACCTAGAAATATAAATGCATAGAAGTTACCAGCAGCACGTGAAGCACATCTGTGGTGAGGCGGGAAGAATAAGTGTTCAGCCGTGGATTAGACCGGAACCCTGCAATGTTTTGCAAAACATTTCACACTTTCTCAATGGCTGCACGTCTGGACGGAAACAGATTCTCTGATATGGCCTAGTATTATGATCAGAACATTTCCATACGTCTGGTAGCCAAAGCTCAAGACGCTCCAACAAAACATTCCAGGTCTGACTGTACAGATTTCTACTGATTGTGGATTCTAACACGCCAAAAGGTACAGATTTCATGAAATGCATTTGGACAGGAAATTATGACCTCTTTTGTCCTCTTGCACAAAATAGACAAGAGTGTTGATTCAAATCTGTAACTACAACAAACTGAACAGATAAGCACCTGCATTCTGCTGGTAGTCTGTGGGTGTTACAGCGTGACTTCCTTCCTCTGCATCATTGTAGGGTACGAAAGGGGACCCAGCCCAGCACAAAAAGCCAGAGTTCCTGGGTAAGGCTGGCTGGCTAAAGAAGGCTCAGGGGCGACTGCTGGCCAGCTACAAAGCCCGCTTCGTCCGTGTGGAGAACACCGAGGTCGGGGTGTATGAAAATGAGGTACAGTATTACCATCACATTTATCTGAGCTTTCAGAACTGAAGCATTTATCTTAGAATGTCTCAGAACTCTAGCAAACTGTGTCCACGCAGACTTACACCACTTTCATTCAGTGATGTCGATAATTGATGGCAAAAAAGCCTAAGTTTGATGATAATTTATTCATATTTTGTGATGCAGGACCTTCAGAAGTGCTTGGAGCGACTTGACCTGGACAATTACGATAAATGTCATGAATTAAAGAGCACCTTCAAGAAAAAGAACAGACTGATACTGGTACCATCATCAAAGTCTGGAAATAAGGTGAGCTGAGAGGTACTCACTCATTCACCCACATCATAACACACACTTTAGACCACGTTTCACCTGCTTATAAGTACTCTTCGTTTTGGTTTGTCATTTCACAATAAACAGTACAGTCATTATATGGTTCCCAATGGCAGATGAAACAGCAAATTTGATTGGACATTCAAACCGTTTTTGGTGAAAAAATCTCTTAGCCCAACATTCTTGGACAATAAGTCACACATCTGTGATGTGGGACTATAAAAAGGAACTAATGTGGGGTGTTAGGTTCACAATGAGTCCGTCCTTTTCCTTGCTCCCTGACCCGGCGCCTCACGTCTGCCCCCTACAGCTGAACACAAGCCATGCACCACCATTTTAGAAATAAACTTTCTACAAAAGTAAAATAAGAGAATGTCCATCCATCCATAAAAAATCTCTTACTGGTCCTGTCCTTGCCTATATACTTATATATCTTTAAAAAATTCTGTACAGGTACTGGTTCATCATGCAGGATCAGATGGTAGCTGATAAATGAAGTGGAATATTTAGCCACTGAAATCAATCAAGGTGTTTCTCAGATATTGATTAGGTTAAAATAAATCCCTGCTGAGAGAGGATAGAAGTGAGAAATATTTAATTATCCAGAATGTATTAATCATGGATCAGCAAGAGTACGAAGAAAAAGAGGTCGTTTCAGATCCGTACACACGTCAAAAAAATAAAAGTTATACACTGCCAATAATTAGAAGATCTTTAGAGACATATAACTGCTATACGTGCCTTTTAATTTGTTCTGGTGACCATATAAATATGTAAAAAGGTTTAGAGGGTCCAGAGATAGCTGTTAGTGGAATTAGTCTGAAAAAAAACATCGGTAAGGGATCATTTTAGTCCTAAACTCGACAGAAGTTATATTTATGTTTTCATTTATTCATAAATCATTAAATCGTTAGAAACACTGAAAATGCTTATCTGTCTTTTACCAGAAATAGTATCCATATATTATTTTTTTACAGTGAGAAGGAAGTAACAAGAGATTCCTCATCATCATTTGCCAGCAGTTTGAAAGTGAGATCTTGCATGTGCTGCATGTTTGAACGTCATTGTTGTGGTTCTGAGTGAATAAAGAGACGGTTGTCTGACCAGGATGTGGGGGGCTGCTTGGCGGCCTCCTGCCTTCTCCACGGTAACCCCGCTCAGCTCTGCCGCTGCCAGGCTGAACGGATCCAAAAGCAGCAGCGTTCTTCTGGCCGCAGTTCAGACAGTCAGGCAGTTTAAAACCGGGTCAAAGTTCAGTAAATGCAGAGAAAATTCAAACTTAAAGATCATCAGCCTTACTTTTACATGACTTAGTTGTGGTCTGTGTGACTGGCAGGTCCAAGATGCGAAGTTCCAGGCTCCGACTGCAGAGGAGAAGGATGCTTGGATCAAAGCTCTCGGTGATGCCATCAGTCGTGCAAAGAACAAAGTCTTTGACGAGGTAAACATCAACAGTCAAAATGACATTTCATTTCCCTCACTGCTCAGTATCTAAAACTTCAGATGGTCTCGTCTTTTTTTGTTTTTTTCACACAGGTGAAGGTTGATGAAAGCAGTAATCTCGAGCATGTTACTAGAACGCGGCCTAAAGGCAACCGCAGCCGGCGGCCTCCGACCAGGATACACATGAAAGAGGTATGTTTGCTGCATGTCTGCATATGTTTGCTGCATGTCTGCGGATGCAACAGTGAGTAAGCTGCTTCACCAGCTCCAGAAAACATTTGTTTGATTTTTCTTCCTAGCGTCTCCTGAGCGGTTGGTAGCAAACACACTCCACTGGTTTCATTTCAACAAACTAATGTAGCGGAAACTAAAAGTGTCTTTTTCATGTAAAGGTTTGTGACCTCTTTGAATCTTTAGCCGAAAGCAGAAGCTTACATACACCATATAAAAAGACATTTATAACCAATCTTTTCCTATTTTACATACATTTCATTAGTTTTTGGTATCATTGCCTTTAAACTGTATGACTTGGGTCGAACGTTTTGGGTTTCCAGTCCAGAACAGGGGAATTTTCATCCACTCCTCCTGCCAGAACGGGCGAAGCTGAGTCGGGTTTGTGTGTCCTTTTCAGCTCTGCCCACAAATGTTCTACAGAACTTTGTGATGGCCACTCCAAAACACTGACTTCGTTGTCACTTTGTAATTCGTCCATTTGGAAGACCCATTTGCGCCCAAGCTTTAACTTCCTGGCTGCTGTCTTGAGATGTTGCCTCAGTATATACCACAAAAGAAATCCTTGTAATTCATGTAGTTATTGAAAACATCTTTGAAATGCCAGAAGGCCTGTGGGAAAAGGTAAGTGAACCCCTCAGATCAATCACATGTTGACCCTCTCTGTCCTGAACTGCAGATCCACAACTGGGCAACTTGTCTTTACCTCAGTAGGCCCCAACTTTATCAGCCTTCCACCATTAGATGACCACTAGAGATGCACAGAAAACCAGTCACCCCAGACATCCTTAGACTACAGCTGAACTGAAGAAGAATGGACATCAGGGTTGTGCAGATCTGATTCACAGGTATCAGGAGCCCTGGCTTGAGTTTATTCCTGCCAAAGATGGTCAACATGTGATCTGAGGGGTTCACTTACTTTTTCATACAGACTTTTTGACATTTCAAGGATGTTTTCAATAACTACATCATTTCTTTTTTGGTATTAGCTTCAGCACCTCATGTTTGGTCATACTGGTTAGTTACATGAACATCAGATCACATTTAATGAAAATTAATGCAGCAGAACACCCCCACAGCATGATGCTGCCACCCCCGTACTTCACAGTTGGAAGCTTCCTCCTTTTACCTTCAGATGTAACGATGGTCGTTATGACCAAACAGTTCAGATTTAGTTTCATCAGACCACAGGACATGTCTCCAGAAATGAAGCTCTTTGTCCCTGTGTGCATTTACAAACCATAATCTGGCTTTTTTCTGTTTCTTTTGAGTCTTCTTCCTGTCTGAGTGGTCTTTGAGTCCATGTGGGTCCACGACTGGTTTCTCTGTGGATGACTCTCTCTTACCAGCTTTAGTTCTGGGGTTGATGTGCACATTTCACACCAAACCCCGTTTATCTCTGGGACTCAGAACTCGCCTCCTTCCTGAGCGCTTTGATGGCTGAACATTCATGGTGTTTATACTTGAGTATAATTGTTTGAACAGATAAATGTGGAACCTTCAGGCGTCTGGAAACTGTTCCTGAGGATACATCAGACTTGTGGAAATCCACAGTTTCTACCTGATATCTTGGCCGATTTCTTTTAATTTTCCCTTGATGTCACAGAAGGAAGCAGTGTGTTTGAGGTGTGCATTAATATATCTTCACCTTTTCGCATCTACTGCTGCTGTTTTACATGACCGCGGTAGATTTGGCATAAAAATCAGAAAACAGTATAAGGGCTAAAGGGACAGAGATCAGTCTTGATCCACTGGAATCTTTAGTAAAAAATATTGCACATGCACCGTGACTCTCTCACTTTCAAATACATGTATGAACGAAGCCTAAAAAGTATCAACAGAAACGTGGCCAATCTCTGAATGCTGTTGCTTGATAATGAAGCTATCAGTGTTATTTCTAACTGAAAATGAATAAATAATTGCTTTGATTACCATCATGCTTTAAGCATTGTGACTGGACCGCTTTCCCACGGAGTATTGAAAGAGTAAGCAGCGTCGTAAGTGCTCCTTTGCTGTCAGTCTCTTTTATATTTCGCCGTGTGCACTTCCCTTTGAACTGGGCCACAGATACAATCCCAGTTCAGTTTCTGTCTGGTTGTGTTGCTCTTTTGGTGATCCAGTTTTTGTGTGAGGGTTTTGTTTGTTCTGAAGGGGACCGGGATCTTGTGTTTGGAGAAAATTCCTCTTCTCCCTGACACATGTCTTCTCAACTCTATTTGGTGAGTTTTGCTTTTGTTTTTTTTGTTTTTCCAGTTTCTTAGCTGACTTGAAAAGGATCTCAGCTCGGATATCCTCAAGTCTGAGGTGCTTTCTTGGTGTGTATGTGTTGTTTTTCTGGGTGGTGCAAGTCAAAAAGCAGAAATGGGTCTCTCTGTGTTGGTTTCTAGTATACGTCAGCGTTGAGACTTCCATCCTCCTCACTGTGGCCAGCACAGTCCAAAAAAGGCAGTTTGTTATTTGGCACATCCTCTCTAGTTAACGTGATGATGTTGTGAGCTGAGCTGTTGAGTGACGGCTTCCTTTTCTTGAGTTTAGATGTTGACTCAGTTGTCATCCACATGCAGTATCTGAGCCAGTGGCTTGGTGCTGTTCCCTTGTAGGAGATGAGTGTTCTTTTGCTATTTCTTCTAAGTTTGAATGCTCATAATCACTTTAATCATTTTACATTGTTCCCTTTTGATTGTGAATATTAACATAGTTTGATGAAGAACCTTACATGTATGATGTCTTTGGCCTGTAGGTGGCTGTCGTGTCATCTGATGGTATCCTGCGGTTGGACCTTGATCTTGAGGATGCAGTGATGCCTAATGGGACCCATCATACCCATGTTGATGGCAGTGAGACCTTCAAAAAAGCTGCAGACCCAGCACCTCAACCCAACACCAGTGAAGATGAAGAAAAACAGGAAGGTCAGAATGAGCGAGAAGCCAGTCCCCAGAAGAAGGCCATCAAACCGCCAATGCCGCCTACAAAAGAGGCTAAACCCACCGCAGCTGACAATGAACCTCATAAAGATGATGGTCTAGAGAAAAAGGTTTGTAGAGTATGGAACAATCCAGTGTAGAAATATTTACCAAAGTCTCTATGTTTGGATAACATGGGCCATAATATATAATTTAATGTTTTTCAAGGTTATCGAGCCACCGATGCCTCCATCAAAAGAAGCCAAACCCTGTGCCTTACCTACTGAAGAACCTCCAGAGCATCAAAAACCTGAACAGGATAAGAAAAAGACAGGCCCACCACCGACCCCTCCCAACAAACCCACCTCCAGTGGCTCCCTCAGCAACCTTTTGGAAGCGTCGCAGATCACATCAAGCCTCCACCCTCCTGTACCTCCTACACCTCCTAAAGAGGTAAAGCCCTCTCATCCTCCTGCGAAGCCTGAAAAACAAAGTCAAGGCAAAACTGAGCAGGATAAAGAGGAAGGAGAGGATGTAATGGAAACAACAGGTGAAGATATAAAACCAGACGAAGCAGGCGAGTTGAGTTTTGAAGAAGCTCCTGCTTGTGCTGGAGACGATCAACCTCAGAACCTCAGTCCCAAAGGAAGTGTTTCTGATGAAGAGTCCCTCAAGACCGAAAGCTGTGGAGTAAGTGAGGTATCTAACAATGGCCCAGAAACTCAGCCTCTCATCCAGCGTCACAAAAACCACTCACCTGTAACTCAGCGTAAGGAGGGACGGGATTCTGCTGCCTCTGATGCTTCGGGCGGTTTTCCTCCAGGACAGGAGGTTCTCGCACCAGGTGAAGAGACCTCATTAGTTGCCTCTCTTAATGAACCACTCACTGACAGCCTCAGCCTGAGCCCGTTTCTATGTCAGTTGTCGGACCAGAGGGCAGAAGAGAAATCTGTAGACAGTGGCCAGCACTCAATCGATGACAGCGAAGGCTCTGGGAGTGAAGACACACTGGTAGCTCCCACAGCTGCCTGTAGAGGGAGCCATCCAGGTCTGGATACCTTAGATCCCACGAAGGAAAACATTCAGATCTCTGTTAATTGGAGGCCAGCACCCAAACCTATGGCTAGACCAAGGGTCCCTGCCTGTCGGCGCTCAGAACCCAGCCAAAAACCTCTCAAACCATCAGCCAGGGCAAAGTCGGCCTCTAGTGGAGATCTGCTGTCTGAAACCTCAGGTAGTGTTCACCTGAAACAGCCTGAAGGACCTGGAGATGTGGGCACGCCACTTCCTAATGACAAGGTGATGAAACTCCAGACTGAAGTCGCTCTGGAGATGGAAAAGACAGGTGAACTCCTTAAACAAGCTGAGGAGAAGAATTATCAGGAGGGCATACCAGAGGATCTGCTGGCTAAAGCCATGGAGAAGCTGAAGAAAGCTGATGATGTTCTCCGTGAGGTCAAGAAACTGAAACTCACGAGCAAAAGGATGAGCTGGTGAAGGCAGGTCAAAACAGACCAATCATAGATTAGAAAATCAAGCTTTGGATTTCTCCGTAGATGATTTGAATAAAACTTAAAATAACCTTCTATTCAGAATTAAGGCTTATAAGGAGGCTTATTTGTGAGCAGAACATCTGCTGTATACATTTCTCATGCAAACCTTCTAGTTGGTTTTGAGAAAGTAACACTCCAAAGACACTCTGGGTTGCATGTTTCATTGGCAAAAGGGTTCCCAGAAGCCATTTTTCTGATAGTAACCTCAGACGCTGTCTTGGAAAGGTTACAGCCATTTCCTGCACATGTGCTAATGCTAGCCTGTTTACTAAGATGACAAATGGACAGAAACAGTCAGAGGGAATTGGAGACTTATTTAGTGTATTTTTGGCTAAAATCAAATACCCGGTGGTTCGAAAATGTTTTTGATGTTATTGTCACTGTATTAAACTGAAAATGTGTTGCACAAATATGGAGACCCGATGTAAAAAAATCAGCAAAGGGTTCCGGGTTTCGTGCAGGGTCAGTTTATACGTGCAACTGTTCGCTCATAATTTACTATGTGCAATTCTGTCTTAATTTCTTTGCAAAATAATGATTAATGTTGTATTGCTTATTGTTTTTGTTGTATAAGAAATAATCAGACATTATCAGAAAGGAGTTGTTGCTCTGAAGTTAAATAAAAAGCTAATAATATAATGAATGCTACATAGCTATCGATAAACTCATAAAGGTACCAAAATGGTTGTTGTCAGATTAAACCTAATTCAGCTTGTGAATTTTAGAAGCTTTTCTTACTTTCAGATATGTTTTTGTCTATGTTATAATTTTATACTGTACATACTTTATAAATTTGCTGCAACATGTAATCTGTTGATCGCTTATGAACAAACATGAACAAACATAGCTCAGGAGTTCTCTGAAACTGAATGTTTTGAGACTATTTACATTATTAAAGAAATTTCTAATAATATTTCTGTACCACTTAGAGTTATGACAGTTTTTTTTAAAATAGTGATATATTTTTTGTACTCTTATTGTACATAGAACAGAGCAAAGCACTCGTAGAGGCTCTCTCTAACCCCTTTTAAAAAGACGTTTTTAATCTGTTTTATGATGGATTTGTGCCAATCAGATGTTCCTTGCAGTCTGAGTCCAGAACTTATCAAAAAGAAGAGATTTTGAAATGTCATATAAATTTTGTAAGAATATTTTCTAACATTAGATATAGTTTTTGTACTTGGATAAACTTTATTAATACTGTTGAAATAAACAAAGGGAATTATCTCATGTCTGTGTCATGAAAACTGGAAAAATATCTTCTTTTTTTTCTTTTTAAAGATTCATATTTAGCTTGGCATAATTCTTTATGATCATGTTCCTGTTGGTAATAAGGTCCTCCACTGTACATATTATAGCACTCACACTTCACAGCACGATGGATCAGCTGGTCTTTCCGGGTGGAGCTTCTGTGTTTTGCTTGTTTTTGCTCCAGTTTCCACCCTCCCCCAAAAACATGTAGTTTAGTCTGACTGATCATACTAAAACCTGCCTCGGCTAATTTACACTAACTCTAATGTTATTGTTTATCCAATTAATGTGTGTGAGAGAGTGTGGCAAAGGGAGAAAGCATACACACACACACACACAGACACGCATATATATGTGTGTATATACATAGATATATATACAGTATATGTGTACATATATATATATGTATACACACATACATATGTACATACATAT
>JBAMYA010043769.1:0-13051 GCA_037176975.1 Arrhamphus sclerolepis | reverse complement strand
GATAGGTCTATATATGTATGTAAATTATGACATTTTGACAAAAGCCAGCTACCCCATGGTCTCCTGGCTGCTGTTCAGACTTAAAGTTGTTGTTCTACTTCCTCTACATACATCCTTTTTTTTTCTTTTTCTTTGCTTCTCATGCAGCTTTCAAATGGTCAGTCGGTCAAACTCGCGTCGTTGTATGGCAGACGGTTGGGATGGTGTGGTTCCAGTGTGTGAAGGTATGATGCTAATAAGCTTTCCACTACCTTAGAGACAAACTGAAATCCAATCCTGTACTCATTTCATTGTCATGCAAATAAATAATTTACAACCACACATTCCTCTCAACATTTTGTCGTGACATTTATGTTTGTCTTTGCAGCCCAAAGATGTCCATTCATTCATGTGGACAATGAAGTTCAGGTGATCGGGGATCTGGAAGAAGCAACCTTTGGCAACGTAATTCGATTTAGCTGCAAGACCACCAATCAAATATTAAATGGGGCAACGGAGATTTATTGCAATGAAAGAGGAGAGTGGAGTGACGTCGCTCCAGAATGCAAAGGTAGAGTAGGACAGCAACAATGCACACCTTTCTTCAGACAAAGAAGTAAGACTTGAACAACAACCATACTCTGAATGGCAAGCGTATGGCGCCGTAGCAACATTCAAATACAGTTTTACAAAAATGTCACAACTTAGATGAAACTATTCACCCTCACATTTTTTTGACTGGTAACATTGTGAAACGACCAGCTCCTTGTATTTATTTTATTTAGTATTATTTTCTTCTGTTTTCTTTCAATCTGTAAGATGTGTTTAAGGATCTTACAACCCAACATGAAAGGATCAAAAGTGGCAAAGTTAACCACTTCAGGCGCAGATTTATACCCTTTGCTTTTAAAATTATGTTCTGAGGAGTGTCGCCTGAAACCAAGACAAGCGATTAATCTGGGATCTGCCAGTTGTCCTGGCTGAGTTTATAATCCAATCATTTGCTTGAAAGAGGGAGTTACCATGAAGAGTTAGTCCGTGCAGCTGGTCTAGCTGGGACCAGAAAAACAAACTAGCTTTCTTCATCAGAATTGCTTTATTGTCATCTTTGTAAAAACACTGGAATTTGTTTTGTTGTAGTGGGGCAAACAGCACAGCTTAATATTAAATAAAATAAAAATAAATAAATAACATGCAGAATCAAAATAAGAGATAAAGAACACCAGAAATATATTTTGATTGATATCCACAACAAAAGGTTAATTTTGTTAATGATAATTTTGTTAATGATGTCTTTAAATTTGGCATATAAATTGCACTATTAAGCATTCTATCTGTCTGCTTTTGCCTGACAGTCAGGTTGGATGTGCATGCACGGTCAAGCTATCTCTTAATTCTCCTCTGGTCCTACATTCAAAATACATGCGTCACTGGTCTCTGGTGAACAAAGAGCACCATGAATAAGAAGTGGCTCTGCAAACAGGTCAGGGCTGGTGTGTAAAAGTACAGATTAGGGTTTGAAGGAAAAAGAAAAAACTTTTAACTTGACAGCCAGGTAAAAAGGAATTATCAGAGACTAAATAAATAAATACAGACATGCCTGGATATCATCGGGCAGAGATTCCCCAAAGATAGCTTAAGCTAAAAGTAATCTTTTAGATCATAAAGAAAGACACCACATGGCACAGACTCATTACTCCAAGAATATCATCCCTATAAAATGTGCTGCAGGCAGACTAATGCTACAGCACTTTTTCTCATCCAAAGAGTAACATACTGTCTTCCACTGGTCTTTTTTAAAGATGAAAGTTATCTTAAGTGACTTGTGTGCACTACTACACCAGTGGAATTCATCTAGCTGGAAGGAGGACGGAGTTCTGGTCTATAGAGACATGGCAGAAGGGATCTACGTGGCTTTTTCACGTACATACATTTTTGGCTTTTGTTCAAGTTGTCAAATGAATGATGCTGAGAGGGTTTTTAATTCCAGGTTGTAATGCAACAAAGTGCATCAATCCCAATGACTGTTTTTAAAATTGAAATTCCATCTGCAAAACAAGTTAATTACTGGCTCTGATATATCTTCATTTTAAACTTGAAGTGACATTCATTCTTGTGTTTACTTTTGATAGAGATTAAATGTGAAGTCCCGGTGATTGAACATGGTAACGTGATCAATGCTCCCAATGAGTACAAAGAAAACGAAGTCCTGAATTTTGTCTGTGAGAATGATTATAAACGGTCAGACGAAAGATTTCCAAGATGTATAAAAGTAGGAACAAAAGCTGAATGGAGCCCCACGCCTGGATGTAAATGTAAGTATCCAGAGACTAATCTTATTTATTCTCTTTGTTTGTTTGTTTTTTAATGATGCCTACTAATATTAAATCTTGTATGACACAGTTCTGTAGTTTTACTTGTTTTACAGCAAACTAATGAATTATTTCCTAATAAATGCAGTAAAAACATGTGAATTGGATCTGCGGACAGCAACAGGAGTTACATATAGTCCTTCTAACAAAAATGTGTTCTCACCTGGAAACACATTACGAGTCACATGCTGGCAGAAGTACTGGATTATAGACACTCAAACAACCACAGCAGATGTTACCTGTAATAAGAACGGAGAGTGGAGTATCAGACCAGTTTGCAAAGGTATAAAAGTACATGATTCAGTATCTCTTGTGGTATGCTTGATACTGATTAATGAATGCTGTAGAACTGGTAGCAGTTGTACCATGATTTAATATCAATAACAAGGATTTCTTTCATTCTAGAGGTCACATGCAGCGATCCACAAGACAATGATGTGTATTCCTGGCCTACTTCTTGGTGGCCACGGAAATTAGATGAGACTGTACGTTATAGTTGTAGACGAGGCTACGAGAAACCTGACGGCTTCACTCAGGCCACATGCACCAGAAATGGATGGACACCAACTCCACTTTGTCAAAGTACTGTGAATTTTACTTTGCATATTCTCTTTTACACATTTTTATATTTTATAAAATTAGGAAGTATCACATTCAAATTTGAATATAATACATTTTCAAATTTCATCCTTTTCTTTTGTCTAGAATAAAGGATGAAACACTAAATTGTCAGGGTTCTGGTATAAATGATAAGTTGTTTCTCTATTAGATGCTGATTTTTCCCAGATGAGGTTATAATGTCTACATCGACTTATTTAATAATGTATATGTCACAAAACGTCCCTTAGTGGCCAGTGTTGGAAGATGTACAATAGTTTTTGCATTTTCTTGAGTAATCTTGACCTATATCCAATGTGTAATCAATAACTGAAAAAAATATGATAGGTACAATAATTTGACAATGTCTCTCAGAGAGCAATTTATAAATGATTTCTTCACCAAAATGATTCACTATTAGTCTGATTTGGAATCAGATTCAGTTTAAATGCTCATGGAATATTTACACTGGCGTACCAGTTACAAAAACTGACTGGTTCTGTAATAACTGATTCAACAATATCTCTTGTAAACTCTTATGAAAGATAGTTCATTAGATTTGTTGTTAATGGTAAAAATGTTTTATAGGCTATATTATGCATAACCCACAATAATGTGTCATTGATGGTGGTGGTCCTGAGTCATGTCAGAATGAAGCGTCTCAAAACAGAACAAATCTCCATCGACCCCCATGTGGTTAAAAGTACCAACTTTGCAGCAGAATAAATAAATATATTTACAGCCTGGTATGAAAATCGTTTTTTGTTTTTTTTTCATGTGGTTACATATCACATGCATGACAACCGTACGGTGGCTACATTTTTTTGTACCATATCAGATGAACTTATATTAAACAATAAAGCTGACCAATCGGATACTCTGGCATCATTTGAAGTGTTTGACTGACAGTTAGCCATTGGCTCTGCCATTGTCTTTGACAGCTTTGTCCCAACTCTTTGCAACATGGTACCATGTGGTTCAAGGAAAAATGGGAATAGTATCTTTCAAATCAATCAGATGCATCAGCAACGCTGTGATTATTCACAGATAAATCAGACATTAGCTTTAATTAGTCTTTGGATGGACACTTAAGACAAAGCCCAATGACATGTTAGCCAGTTGTACCAAGAAGATAAAAAGAATCAAATCTAATCCCATGTGGGGTAGTTTAATCTCTGTCAGTGACTTAAGTTGTTTTTTGTTTGTTTTTGTTTCTTTTTGGTACAGGATCATGGTGCACCAAACCTGATACTGAAAATGCACGCATTACCTTCAATGACAGGAGTGTTTACAGCAATGGTGACTATTTCCGCTACGAATGCAGTGGAGGTGATGAATCATTTACTCTTACTTGTGAGCGAGGTACTTGGTCTGGAGATGTGAGCTGTACAGGTAAGAACATAAACTTTAAGGATCAGTTAAAGATAGTTATCTTGTAAGATCAGTAGTAGAGAGACTTTGGTGTGGTTTTGCTCAACAACATTTTAAAGAGTTTAACAGGCTGTACAGCTATTTACAGACATATAAAACCTTTGTGTATGTGTGATCACTCAGTCTAATCTGAAAAAATGTTGACAGAAAGTTCTGTTTTCACCTTGGTGTTCTGGTTTGGCACTAAAAACATGAAAACAGACTAAAGTTCTTCTTTGACTTTAACAATACTTAACCTTATTATCCACATTTCTTAATTACCCTGTAAAAGTAGCATTTAACCTTTTCCTCTTTTCCTCTGATCTTTTCCTGTGGTCACAGAAGCAAGTACCGTACAGACGGTTGTCAAAAAGAGAGAAAAATCCAGATTCAGAGTCTTGGTCGTACAAATGCATATCACTTACAGTTAGGAAAAAAAACAGTCTGAAAATTCAGTTCAGTTTTATTGTATAGCACTGTTAAGCCTGGATCCAGATGGTCATAATTTGTGGTGAGAGGATGACCAGCATTAAGCTGCAACAATTTCAGTTGTCTTTACTTGAGAATCACAAGTAAAGTCACACGGCCGTGGACTCTAAGGGACAATTCTGAAGAGTCCTGAAACACAATCAAACCCACACTTTTGTTCTATCACTCTCTTCTGATTGGTCCTCTTCTGCATCTTCACTGTCATTGGCTAGACAGCGCAGTTCCCAGGGATGGACATTGATCTTTCAGCATTTGTTAGCTCGTGTCACATGTTCATTTATAATAGTATCCACACACCTCTGCAAATACACAAACACAGTTCAATACTAAACTTATATATGAAATGTAATAGCTTAATTAGTAAAATCTATTGCAGTTCCTTACAGCACCTACTATGTTAAGAATTGTCTCTAGGCAGAGACCCCGAGTATGACCCCTGACAATCATGGCAAGCCAAACAGTGACAAGGACTAACTAACTAATGTCGGGTTCACACAGGTCTGTTTTTACAGTCTTGTAGGTTTAATTCAAGTCACATTACATCATGTAAACTACAATAGAAGTAAATCTGTATTTCAGCGCTAAGTGCAGTATTGTTAACAGGTTGCTGCTAATGTGCTAATGCACTGATCACTCTAAATCTGGCGTTGCCATAGTGATGTTTGTGTGCTTTGAATGGAAAAATAATAAATTAAAATACTGTGCTGTGTAGATGCACTGATGTTTACGTTTTTTCATGGTGCATCCCTATTGGTTGGTTAGCGGACAGGGATCATACAGGCAGCGACAGACTGTCCTCCATATTTCTGAGATTTCTTTGGTAACAAGACGGTTCTGTCTTTTCATCTTTGCTCCTGTCTCATTGGAAGATCCATGACTATTGTTTTTGAACTATGATGGATGATTTTTCTTACGATTGTCCATCTTTTGTTTAAAATGGTCAGAATTGTACAGTGTGAACCTGCGTTTGGGGAAGAAACTTTGAGTAGAACACTAGATGTTGAATGATGTGTAAGGATGTGCAGTTTGTAAGCATGGAAGTAAATCCATCACAGAATGGCTTCAGAAAATTCAGTTCCATTTTATTTATATGGCATCTATTACAAAACAAGTTGTCTCTAAAGGCTTCACGGAAACCAAGAGCATGACCCCCGAGCACAAGGTAAGTAGAACAGTGGCAAGAAAAAACTCTCCCTTGGGAAGAAACCTCGAGGGCAATAGGATGGAGAGGAAGAAGGAGGGAGCGATGAGGAGAACAGATACATATATATAAATATTCTTAGGTAGCAGTCACTGAGATGGTCAGAGGATCCAGAAGGTCAGCCATGCTGGTTGGTATCCTACAGTGACATCTAATCGACAGATGTAGGTAAACACTGGGATGTTCAGATGGAACTGCAGGGGTCCGTTTCACAAAGGTGTGCGGAAAATTAGGAATTGTATTATAACAAAAACTCAGCAGTTGTAAAATAAGCATTTCAGTTGTAAGTATGTAGAGCTGCATAACTCTTTTGACTGACTCGAACAGTAAACTTTTCCCTCTTGCATTTTTAACAGATAGCAGAACTTGTACAAAACCTGTCATAAGAAATGGATTTGCTTCTGACCCAGTCGGGGACACATTGTACTACGCGTGTAATCCTGGTTTTAAACTTCCAACCAAAGCCTGGTGGGGTGTGGCCAAATGTGTCCGTGGTGTGTGGCAAGGGCTCAGGCAATGCATTGGTAAATAATCTTTTTCGTTTTACAAGTTTGAGCATTATGAACATTAAAACTCTCATTCAAGCTGGGATGTGTAGCATCAGATGTAACCCTGGTAATAAAAACTGACTTAATAAAGTGGAAATATAATAGGCCACCACATCATTTTCTGTTTGATGTGTTTGATCTCACTGGAAAAGTTAATTTTGAATGTGGTTAATATTGCTTTAATGGTAAAAAAGATGTTTAAGTCATTTTCACTCATGTCCTCTAGGAAACAATACATGTGGAGATGCTCCTAAGATTCCTAAGGGGAAAACAACTAAAACCACTGGAAGAACCCAGATGTTAAAGATTGTTTGTGATGAAGGATACCATTCTGATATAAGTCATCTCACTTGTGCCAGTGGAACATGGGATTCTTCACGAGTCCCACTCAGTGATATCTGTCAATGTGAGTTACATTAACTGTTTTCAAAACATTTTGACATGCACATCACACAGACTAAACTTACTGTATCTGTTATCATGTCTTGCAGCTACTGGAGATCTCTGTGGTCCACCAGAAAAAGTTGACAATGCAATTGTTACAACACCGTATCAGACAGAGTACCTGTCTGGCTCTACAGTGACTTATCAGTGCCGTGATGGGTATTTTATGGAGGGTGAAGACACAATCACATGCAGAGCTGGTCAATGGGAGAAGAAGACCATGACCTGTGTTGGTATGTGCATGAAGAAAAAAGAGAAAGATGGATGGATGGACAGTCATCATGCGCACTTCAGTTCAGTTCATTTGTATAGCACCAACTCCCAACAAAAGTCACCAAAAAAACAAAAGTCAGGACCTTTTTCAGATAAATACTTTACACTTTAATACAATTATAATTTTATATACCAAATAAATGGAATTGACTGTGATGAAAGTTAATCTCCTGCATCTTAACTCTGATCATATAATGCCAACCACTGAGAAATCTCCAAATGAATAGAGGCTACGCAAGTACTGCAAGATGGTGCAGTTGTTGTGCAGAGCACATTGACATTAAAAACCTAACTGGCATTCTCTTAGGTGTTTCCGGTTACTCAAAACCTCTGGAAAATAGAGACGCCAAGGAAACTGTTAAAGATGATTATGACCATGATGAAAAAGTTGTATTTGTCTGTCAGAAATACTACAAAATGCAGGGTGTGGGGCATAGAACCTGCAAGAATGGTACATGGATTGGAGACTTAAGATGCATGCATAAGTTACAGATTTGTCAGACTGAACAATTTGAGGACTCTGCATTGAGAATTTCACTGTTGACTATCTCAAACGCAAGATAACCATAAGTATCAAAAAGAATTTCATACATAAATAATACCGTTGACCTGTTTTCATTTGCAGAGCCCTGCACTGTTAGTAATGAAGACATGGAAGCATATAATCTTCTCCTTGCAGATGGTCACAGCAGGGAGATTTACCTGGAACACGCTGACTTTTCTTACATTTGCTTGCAGAGGTGGAAGAGCAGTCCGCCAAGTCGATTTGCATCAAGCGTGTGTTGATGGTGTGATAATCCTACCCCTCTGCAAGTAAAGGTTTTAAGGAGCTGCTTGTGAAAATCATAATTTCACAAACTTGCATTTTTGCATATTGTAAATGTCCAGCATGATGAATTTCTTTTCAGGGATTAATAAAGTATACACAATTGAACTGAACCGAACATTTGTGTTTCATATGATTTCAAACATCCGCCACTAACAACTTGGCAATTTTCTATATTCCTGCAACATTATCAAATCACTGCACTTTTTCATTCAAAAAAAAAGCTTGCTGTAGTGTCAAATGAAACATTTTGTACATTAAAAACATCTCCTTGGTGTCTCTGAAATTATCTCGACAGACAAAAATACAGAAGATGATACCAGTTAGTAATGTAGTAATATGTTTTTCTAATATTAATATGAATTAGTAACTGCTATTCATCCATGCCTCTGTGAATATATCTTTAAGACTGCACATAAAGATTTGATATTATAAAGTGAAGTTTACTAATATTGTAATGTAATAAGTGCAGATGATGGTGAATGAAAATTAGAATAAGATGGATTACAGAAACCTCTTGAATCATCCTGAAGGATGCAGATGGAGGGGCAAGTCTTGTCTCCTCTTAGACTGGAATTTTGCATAGATTTCTGTCTGTTCATTCATTAATTCCCATAAGTGATAGTTTTAACACCATATCTATATTTATGTTACTTCCCTCACAGTAACTGTTCAAACTGTTGGGATCACAAAGCCTCATCAGCCTGGTTTCATTTATAATAATCTGACAGATTCCTGGTTGTTCATGTGAACATGAGCCTTCCTGGAATGGTTGGTCATACTGTTCCACAGGTTTCTGTAATTGAGCTTTAACGTTTCACTGTATTTATCATTCCATTAGGTACTGTTATCACGCAGCAAATCATAATCTTTCATAGCTGCGCTGATGATAATCTAGCTATATTGATCCAAAAAGCCAGAAAACATTTGATTTAGGATGAATATAGACCTTCTTCTAAATGAAGGAAGACAAATGACAGTGACTTTAACCCTGATATTGCTTTATTAGTGTTGCCCCCTTGACTGTACATCTAAATTGTATAATTGTAGTTCAAATAACCAACCAGTCTGTCACCACCAACAGTACAATTTCAGTTTATTTCAGATTATTTCTCAAATTCTGTTTCCAAAAACAGCAACAACTGTTATTTGTTTTATCGCTCTGAAAACATCACCTAGTTCATCGCTGTGATTGGTCCTAGCACTAACCAACTGGGCAGTTTGAAAAGCAACCACTGGCACTGCCTCCTGGATGAGGAGGCCCTGTGGTTTGTTTTCAGACCCTACATCTGTCCAGATGTGGTTCTGATCTATCAGACTAGTAGTTGATCAACAACATTAACGTGTGAAGCCCGACGGTATTCAGCTGAAATTTGCTGATTTAAGAGTTACACAGTGGTAAACATTCACATCATTTCTGCAACAAGCTGGCAGCATTAATTTAAATAATTTCATATACATTTTATACAGCATTGCTTTAGTACAAATTTCTAGCACAATTTATTCTGTTCTTTGTTTTTTTACTTTTAATCTAATGCACATGTCAGACTTAAGGCTTGCCTGTCAAATCCATTTTATTTGATTAAAATGTGGAATAACTGAGGTGGAGAGCAGCTGGTTTATGTCAAAAAGTCAGGATTTAGTAAATGATTGCAAAACATTTCACAAGAAAAAGTTGCTCATTTTTGTCAAAACTCGTTCTCTGCAAAACTAACTTGGTGGACTTGTGCGACATCGAGGTTTCATCATCTTTTGCTCCCATAACAGTTTGTTTGTCAAGAAACAAGTGAGAACTCAGCAAAATGACCCACCTTGGGGGAAATTTAAGAACTGAAGCTTGCTGCAAATCCACAAAAAGGTTACCGAACATGTTGGTCCTCAGTCTGAACTCATTTTGAAGAAGAGAAACTGAGCCTGAGTCCCAACATGCCGATTTAAGGGAAGAGAAAACCTAGAGGGAAGTGAGAAACTAAAGCATATGAGGAAATACTTTTCTTTTGCTTGTTTACTTGTTTTTTGCTGGAAATTTTAACATTTTAACATATTGATTGTTGGAGATGAACTTGATTTTTTTTTGTAACCAGCTCCCTCTGTGGTCAGTTCATGAACTGCAGTTTTTCTTACTTTTAAATTCAACTGTGAAAAGGAGATGCCAACAAACCTGCTATATATGTATTTCTCCCCTGAGAAAATATCTGGGACTGCAGTTGGGCAGTAAACTAAACTGGAGTAAACATTTGGAGGCAGTTTACAAAAAAGGCCAGATTTTTTTGAGAAGGCTACGGTCTTTTCACATCTGTAAACCATTGTTTTGCTCCTTCTTAAACTCTGTTGTGCCCACAGCTGTTTTTTGGTGTGGTGTGTTGGGGGAGGGTGTTTGTGCAGCTGATAGGAACAGAATAAACAAGCTGATTAAAATATGGACAGGTAACATCATTGGTAACATCCTCATGGAGGATGCAGGAAAACGAATGTCATCATGAATAATGACAGTCACTCACTCCATGCAGAGATTTTTTGAAAAAGTGCACACAGTGACAGGCTGATCCCTCCAAAATGTAAGACAGATAGGTCAGGAAATCTTTTCTTCTTGCGGCCTTAAGGCTTTTTAATGATCAATAGCGTGCAATGATTGTTTTTTTGTTTGTTTTTTTAATCCCAATTAGAGTTTTAATTATTTTAATTGGTTTTTAACTGTATTTTATGGTTGTATTTAAAAGTTGTTGTATTCTTGTGCGTCTGTCTGTATGCTGCTGCTGTGACTCCACAATTTCCTTTATTGGATTAGTAAAGTATCTAAACCAGGTGTTCCAGTCCCTTCCAGGTCCACAGGTGTATAAATCCAGCACCGAGACATGCAGACTGTTTCTACAAACATCTGTGAAAGAATGGGTCGCTATCAGGAGCTCAGTGAAGTCCAGCGTGGTGCTGTGATAGGAGGCCACCTGTGCAACAAGTCCAGTGGTGAAATTTCCTCGTTCCTAAATATTCCAGTCAACTGTCAGTGGGATCAGAACAAAGTGGAAGCGACTGGGAACGACAGCAACTCAGCCACCACGTGGTAGGACATGTAGACTGATGGAGCGGGGTCAGAGGATGCTGAGGTCATAGTGCTCAGAGGTCCCCACCTTTCTGCAGAGTTGATCACTACAAACCTCCAAACTTCATGTGGCCTCCAGAGCTTCATGGAATGGGTTTCCATGGCGATCACCTGCATCCAAGTGCAATGCAAAGCATCGGATACAGTGGTGTAAAGCACACATGGACTCTGGAGCAGTGGAGACACCTTCTCTGGAGTGATGATTCACACTTCTCCATCTGCCAATCTGATGGACGAGTCTGGGTTTGGTGGTTGCCAGGACAACGGTACTTGTCTGACTGTATTGTGCCAAGTGTAAATTATGGTGGAGGGGGGTTTATGGTGTGGGGTTGTTTTTCAGGAGCTGGACTTGGCCCCTTAGTTCCAGTGAAAGGAGCTCTGAATGCTTCAGCAGACCAGAGGTTCTGGACCATTCCATGCTCCCAACTTTATGGGAACAGTTTGGAGATGGTCCCTTCCTCTTTCAACATGACTGTGCATCAGTGCACAGAGCAGGTCCATGAAGACCTGGATGAGAGTTTGGTGTGGATGAACTGGACTGGCCTGACAGAGTCCTGACCTCAAGCTTTGGGATGAATTAGAGCAGCGACTGAGAGCCAGACCTTCTGGTCCAGCATCAGTGTGACCTCACAAATGTGCTTGTGGAAGAATGGTCAGAAATTCCCATCAACACACTGCTAAACCTTGTGGACAGCCTTCCCAGAAGAGTTGAAGCTGTTATAGCAGCAAAGGGTGAACCCACGTCATACTGAACCCTACGGATGAAGAATGGGATGAACTGAAGTTCAGATGAGAGTCAAGGCAGGTGAGAGGATGCTTTTGGAATATAGTGTATTTGGTACCTTGAAGAGTTCAAAGAGTATCTGGAAGGAGATCCACACAAGGAACAATCAGATGTTGCAACATTGGATTAGTGTGAAGATTACATTTGTGACTCCGCTCTCTCACAGCCCTCTGATGGCAGTTTCTGTGAACGCAACTATTCACAATGTTTTTTGTAAATGTTCAAGAAAACCACAAAACTCATGTATGACAGATATAAATCTGACAGCATCAGCAGTTTTGCAATCACAAAACAACCACAGACGGTTGAAGAGGAACCTTTTTTTTACACATTTCCTCAAAATCTTGTTTTTTTTCTTAGGGTCAAATCCATTACAGATCTCAACATTAAAACAAAAGACAGCACTGCAGTTGTGGTTTATGGTGCCCCCTAAGAGTATAGATTGTAAATTACACTTTTGCTTCACCTTGTGAGAACATTTTCTCCCCTTACTCCTCAAGTTAAAGTCCTCAAGTTAAACCTTCACTAACCCCTGCCAGTGCCACCTAAAGAGACTGCAGCTGGGATCACCCCTTGGGACAGCTCAGGTGGCATTAAACACATGTTTTAAAAATAGCTACAATACCTAATGACCTAAGAGACATATGTTCCATCTCCCATTTATTTCTAAACTTCTTGAATAAACTTGAAATCAACAATGTGATCGTTAGCCGTTAAAATGAAATGTTTTGATGGTTTCAGGAGCCCTTGTAGTTGGTTCTCTTCCTGACGTTAGACTGAAGCTGCCACGTGTGATATACATTTGCTTTCTAGCAGCACTCTATAAGCAACAGCGGTCCTGTGCTTTAACAGATCATACACATGGTCTTTTGTTGATCAATACACTCTGTTTCTGCTGACAGGACAAAGCTTCTGCTTTCATTGCAAGAAATTGTTTTCTAATTAAAATGATCAGAAACTTTCCATGTGACTATAGAAGCCTGGTGTGTCTTTGCAGTCTTCCTCTCAGGCATACATATGTATGTATA
>JBAMYA010043768.1:0-13051 GCA_037176975.1 Arrhamphus sclerolepis | reverse complement strand
AATATTTCAGTTGATTTGTAATGAATCCAGAATGTATGACATTTCATGTTTTTTAATTGCATTACAGAAAATAAAGACCTTTATCACAATATTCTAATTTTCTGAGACAGTCCTGTGTATGTATATATATATACATTCACACACATATAATGTATATATTTGCTGGCCACTTTATTAGGTACACCTTGCTAGAAAAAGATTGGACCCCCTTTTGCCCTCAAAAGTGCTTTAATTCTTCGTGGCATAGATTTTGGTCCATACTGACATGATAGCATCACACAGTTGCTGCAGATTTGTTGGCTGCACATCTGTGATGTGAATCTCCTGTTACACCACATCCCAAAGGTGCACTATTGGATTAAGATCCGGTGACTGTAGAGGCCATTAGTACAGAGAACTCATTGTCATATTCAAGAAACCAGTTTGAGATGATATAAGCTTTGTGACATGGTGTATTATCCTGCAGGATACACTGTGGTCATAAAGGGATTGACATGGCCAGTGGCAATACTCAAGCTGCGACATTTAAACAATGCTCAGTTGGTACTGAGGGGCTCAAAGTGTGCCAAGAAAATATCCCCTACATCATTACACTACCACCAGCCTGAACTGTTGATGACAGACTGGATCCATGATTTCATGTTGTTTACACCAAATTCTGACCGTACCATCTGATTGTCCGAGAGAGAGAGAGACCCTGAAGGTCTCCCTGACCATGTGAGCGTTATATTTTGAAGTTTACAACAGCACAATCAGAAGAATGAATGTGCATGGTTTAAATGTAATTTGAGAAAAAAGGCTCTTCTGTTTAAAAACATCATGGAGGCATGACTGAGGCTCAGAAACATGCACTTGAACAAACCACAGGATCTCTGAAATAGCTTCCTAGGGACAGATGAAACCACAATGCAATTGTTTGGCTGTAATCCCCAGTACCATTGGGTTTGATCAAACCCAAACATCGTATTAGAAGCAGCACCTCATACCCACTGTCAAGCATGGAAATGATGATTTGTGATGTTTTGTTGCAGTTGATCACAAATTCCTCCGTTTATCAGAGTACTCTAGATGCAAATTTGAAGCCAACTGTCCTCTAGCTAAAGCTTGGTCCAAACTGGGCCATGCAACAGGACAATTGAAATGCAGTCTACAGGCTGTTAAGAGACCTGTGCAACAGAAGTCTGGGCCAACATCGCTTCACAATGATGTGAAAGAGTCAGGAAGTAACTATGTCAAGTTATTACTGCTAAAGGTGGATCAAATCAAATCATGGAACACTTTGTAATGCCCACATCATTTTTTTTTTTTTTTTTTCATTTGTTTCATAAACAATAGCATGGTGGCAAAAAAAGAAGGTACTTGTATTTGGCTGATCATAAGATTTTTATTGGGTTTTCACAACTGGAGGTTTCTGGAGTGTTCTTAGGCAGGACACTGAACCCACTTACAGCAGTGGTCCCAATCCCAGATAGATGGGCAGGAGAGGGAACCAATGTCAAACATTTGTCAAATATATTTGCCATTTCTACTTCTCTTAATCCCTCTAAGGGTTAGCGCTCTGGCTGTATTGTGAGTAAAATGGGTTGCTCTCAACTCTCATCACCAAACCTTTAAGTTTATAGAATATTGTGTTGGAATATTTGTTTTGAAGCAGCAGGGGTGAACTGCCTATTTGTTTTGTTAGGCTATTTTCTCCCGTTTATTTTAGTCTAGGGAGTTCCAGTGAGTCTTTGTCATTTATTTCCCCTTTTTGATTTAAGTAGGTATGGTAACACTGGGTTATGCAGCAGGCTGTTTTGTTTGTTATTTTGGCGTTAGTTCGCCCTGAGGTTTTTATTGCCTCACATTTTTGTCACCTTGTAATTTATGAAATGTGCATTTCTGTATGTTGTGCCTCTTTACAACTAGACAGGGGCATAACACCAATGAAGTGTGTTGTTAAAAGCCGTGCTCTTCCCCAGTTTACAGAAACTGCCAGCGGTATTATCTTCTTTATCTAATTTACATTTCAAACTCTTTGTGAGTATGCAGAGGTGGGGAGTGATGCAGAAATGTGTCTGTGCTTCACATGCTTTAGGTCATCTTCTTTCCAAGCACAATCAGACTCAGTAGTTTGGTTACATAACAGCTTTGTTTTTCATTTCTCTAAATTTGACTTCAGCTTTTGGATGCTGGATGAAAGTTTATCTGCGTTAGTTCACTGAAGGGGCTGCAATTACTGTCGTTTATCAGTGCACATGACAGAGCGTCTTCAGTGTAGCAGGGGTGGAAATTCTTTTAACTTTGCCTCGGTACCAAGTGAATCTGTTTAAGCAGCAGCTGCCAGAATTATTGAAGTGTGTCTTCAAAACACATGTGTGCTTTGTTAAGGAGACTGACTGAAATGTTTAGTTGAAACATCTCTGGAGAGTCTTCATTTTTTGAAAATGTACAGTGAATACATTTTATACATATATTTTGGAACAACTAAAAACAATAGGAATGTTTGACTTATTATTTTACCAAACACTATTCAATACACATTTCTGCTTCTCTTATAAACTAATAAGTTATTTCTAATTCTGTTTGGTCAAATGTTCCAATGTTCTTCATAAGTGAGCTTTCATAAATCTTTGTTGTTATTGTTATTGCGTCTAGTACTATCCTGTGTTTTCAATTTGTTCAAAAAGTGTGCTCACAGATCTCTTGGTGTATTTTGTGTCTAAGGTGCTTTTGCATGAACCAGGCTCATGATGAAATGAATGTTACATGCAGACCAAAAACTGGATACAAACTCACTAGATACAAACTCACAGAGACAATAAATCATCCCTTTTATTGTGTGAAAAAGTTGATCCCTCCAATTTAGTTTATGCCTTCTTTGTTTCTACACATCTAAGGGTCTTTGCTGAAATTTTGTCACGGTGGACCTTGACAGTAGATTAGTTTTTCCACCACTGAATGCATGATATCCTGCTAAACCCACACCTGTCCTTTTTGGAACCTTGACTGAGTTCATGATGGAAACTTACTGAGGCTTTTCTTCCTTCTACTTTTAAAGGGAAATACAGTTCCACCACACTATAAATTCAGAGGTCGTCGTGGATCCTTCATTGATTGAAGGGTATTGTGTGTGAGACCTGGAAGGCTGACAGGTGCTGAAAGGTAGTTTCTAGGATGCAAGCTATCTGTGCATGTGGCATCTCAATCAATGTCTGGTTCAATCCAGCTCTCTGAGCACACTGTGAGTCTTTTTTAAACTGAAATGAATTTCTGAACCTCTCTGTTGATATTTGGCTGCACCACTGTTGCACAGAAAAGGCCTGCAAATTTCACCATACACCTTTGATCAGCTCAACAATAAGTGTACATATGTATGTACATATAACTATAGGAGTTGGTGTTAAATTAACAAGGGAAGCAAGGGAGCAAGAGTCCTCGAATTTCATTCTCAACACTGCCACGGCCATTTGATGTATACCTCTTCAAAATTTTCTAGAGACCACCAAGGTCTGCTTGTCTTCCAGACTCACTGACTGAAACATGTCAATAGGTTGGATTGACTATGTACACTGTGTCACAGGAATTACGAGGATAGCTGGCAGCTAGGTGCTACTAACCAAATGCTCTTCAGTTATTGATGGGCAGATGTGCAAACCTCTTTAAAAGCAAAGTTTTTTTTCAATTTCCTACTCTGAAGCCTTCAGGTATGTGCCAAGGTGGAGAGAAATTAGCAATTTGGAGTCCATTATGAGACAATGAGAAAGATCATTCGAAAGTGGAAAACATTCAAGACAGTTGGCAGTCCTCCCAGGAGTGGATGTCCCAGCAAGCTGACACCCTGCGATCAGATCATACTGTGCTCAGAAACTGTCCCGCAACTGGGGTCGTTTGAGGGTCTACGAGCAGAGCTGGTATTGTGTCAGGGTTCATGTCGGGAGATGCTTTTTATGGAAAACAATGTTTTGCTTTTTAACAGACTTCTTTAAAAAATTTCAGACAGTAATCTTAACTTGTCTCATAAATCTGCTTCTTCTGCTGCCTCAAGCAAACGAAAAGGTTGAATACTAATGAGACAGGTAGAAATGCCACAGTGATTGTAAATCCTCTCTGGAATATTAAGGCAACAAGTTTTGAAAAATGAGACATGGTAATTAAAGAACAAAGTATCTTAAGCTTGATATGTTTTCTGTGTGTGAGACATTGTTTTTAGGATTAAGTTGTCATTTTCCACTCTCCCCTGACTGCAGAGCCTCAGAGAAACAAAATCAGCCATGCTGCCATGTTAGTCATGTAACTCATGTTAAAATTAAAGGGAACATATTGTAAAGCATGAATGGATAAAAGTAAACTGTCTTGTCTCTTCCTGAGAATATTTATTTGGGTTTCTGAAGTTCCTTTCAACCCAAAAACCTTAAGTTAAAATAACCGCAACACTTTTTTCAGTGTTGCCAGTCTGAAAATGTCTAATTCAGTGCATCATTCAGATTGTCAGGGTTCTGTGGCACTTTTAAATGAAGTTCAACTACTCCTCCTATTCCATGATTTTCAGAACAGATCACCTAAAAAAATAGAAATGAAAATAAGCTCAGGACGCAGATTAAGCATCTAGTCACTTCTCTGGCTACTAAGAGTAATAAAGTTGTCTCTTCCTTGTCAACAGCTTCTGTACAGAATGGCCTTGAAAGGTAGAGGCTTGTTGAAAAGATGTAGCTCTCTCTCTCGCTCTCATAGTTTCCACAAACCCTGGAGGTGAAGGAGACACAAAAACTCTGGTCAGTGGTCATTAACTGTGAGCAGAAAGAATGACACAAAGAGAAAGTTTGGACCCAGCCGCACAGCTAATCTCTCCGCAGGCGGGGGAAGCAGAAATACTGCGAGGACTCTTGCACAAGAAGCCAACAGCTGCTTTGTTTCTTGCCAGAGAAAGCAAAACAAAACATGAATAAGGCTTATCAAACAGAAATCTATTTTCTGGTTTGTATGAATAAATAGACACATCTTTCCAGTCATTTTTGATGTTTGTCCACTGGTTCTTGCTTATGTCGCTGTGTGTACTTAGACTGAATTACGCAACACCAACAAACACTTTGGTTTTGTAAATCAAAAGTTCCACAGCTGAATTTCCATCAGTGGGGGGCATTAAGGGACGACCTCCTTGATTTTCTTCAGCTGCCATGTAACCATTACAGAGCTGTTAGACCCTACCATTCCATACCACCCGGTGGTTTGTAGTAGACAAATTCCTCTGTTTGCCACCCCCTAGTAAGTAAATGAAGAACAAGACAACTAGAACAAGAAGTGAATAATAATAATGATAATAAAACTGGAATGGTGATATTAACATTGTAGGAGATGAGATGCTTGCTGTATGCGTGCACAGCAGTAGTTGTGATGAATGAAAGGAGATGTCTTGTTCTCAAATAGGACATTGAGATGGCTTGAACGTCATCTCCTCCACTGTACAATCAGCAGCGAGTCATTGCAGTGCAGATAAAACATAAATAAAAGGGGAGAATCCATTTGGCTGTCAGTTGTATCATTTGTGTTCAATTATATTCTTTGTGACCTTAAGTAAGTTTCTATAAGTGCTGTATGTGCTGTACTTGAATATGATAAGTCAATGACCGATTTCTAATCTGTCACTCTTTCTTTTTCTTTTTTTGGATGCTGTTACCTGATCTTCTACACCTTCCACTATGGACCTTGAAATACAGGTAAAACACAAACGTTTCCTATGCAAAGAACATATGCAGCGCTGGATTGGTCTGAATTGGTCTGTTTGTGTTTGTAGTGTGTTGTCAGCCGTGGTGGCTACTTTCTCTGGGTTGAAATAGCCCCACTGCCTTATTTGAAGGATGGAAGATAAAATAAAGTGAATTGTACCTTGTCACAGAGTTTATGAGTTTTGAGCAGTAGCTCCTTGCTGGTGTTGTTTCAAACACAGTATGTGTAATGAGCTGGTGGCTTAACAGCTTATAAACTTGGAGACTATGATGATGGCTGCACAGTGGACGTCTCATATAAATATATGGGGTCCAGTGTTTCCTGTATGGTCCACAGTTAAATAAGATGTAGGCAGCAGGTCTGGACAAGCTTGCCATTGCTCATGAACATTATTCAATAAGTCAGATTTTCCCCTTTAAATACTGGTCCTTTGGCTTCTTTTATTCCCCACAACGTTGCACTTAAACATATAAACCATGTCCAGAGTGATTGTGAAGTTTTCTATGATAAATCAAAGGCTGAAATCTGTAATTTTCTGGTTTGTCTAAGCTTTTATTTAACTGACAGTTTAAGAGCAAATTATTTTCAGTGTCTGTAAATGCCAAAAATACACTCAAAACATTTGGTAGAGCAGTAAAGAAAGACACAAACGTTTATGGAATGTGAAAGTAACAACGTCTGGCAGATTCAGCAATTGGTTCATTAACCGGTGACAGAGGAGTGTGTCAGGATTGATGGATTGTGACTTTATGCCAAATAATCAGGGGTTTAGTGATCATAATTTGTAAATATTTTTAATGCAGTAGAGAACTGAGTGTTGACACCTACACTGCATAATGTTGTGAAAGGATTCAGCGAGTTTGGGTAAATCTCTCTGTTGAAAGGCCAAGGCAGGAATCAGCTGTTGGATATGCATGACCTTTGACTGCTCAAGCAGCTCTGTGTGAGAAATTGTCAGACCACCATGAGCCGTGTGCTCTCAAAAACCATTGTCACTCAACTCAGTCTGCTGCTGCACCCTGAAATGTAACATAAATCTGCATTTTATGAAGAGGGCGTATATCAACTATGCAGAAAGTTAAGAGAGTTCTCAGAGCACAGGCTCATCTTAGATGGATAGAAGTACAGTGGATACGTGTTCTGTGTTCAAATAAGTCCATGTTTCAGCTTCCTTTTGGGACAAATACGCATGTCAGAGACTAAATGCCAAAGATGAGAGAGAACATCCAGTCTTTTATCAGCTAAAAGTGAAAAGCCCTTGACTGTGAAGATATAGCATATAAGATATAGGATGCATATCTTATTCATGCAAAAGCTATATATTTGAAATTTTGAGAGTCAAAGCTGTCCTTGAAATAGAGTTAATGCAACAAAATTGGTTGATGAAGCCTCTAAAAATTCTGTTGTTGCCCCAGCTCTTCTGGAAATTGGGCTTGTGTAAGCTGGTTTGAAACTGTAGATAAATACAGCATGCAGTGTTATCTAGTGGAGAATAATTGTTAATGTTTCCACCACATTCCTGATAATACTCTGAAACACTGCTGCATTCTGGGAGTCAAATATAGTGATGGATAGGTTCATCTCTGTCTTGATCTTGAGTTCTGTATCGATTAAACAGCATTCTTCAAGAAATGAAGGAAAGATATCTGGCAAAGAGTCATACATGTGTTAAGTAGTGAGTCCAGAGTTTCACTGAAACTGGAGGAGAATATCCAGATATCCAGATACTCTTGAAGTGGACATCCTGTTTTCACTTTGCCAGATTCTTTTTTTTTTTTTCTTCCAAAACTTTGAATTGACATCATGCTCAGGTATTCACATGTTGCACACAAAGTACGCAAAAGGCAACAGAGCCTTGGCAACGTCACCCAAAGTACAAGGAAAACAGCCACAAACCCAACAGATTACGTTGTGAGAATGTGTGCACACAAACATGTACACACACACTCATCTCACTATCACACAAGCATCCACAAATGATATGCAAGCACAGACTGGAAATCTGAGCAAACCTGAGACACAAAGTCACAACATAATGGCTAACCTGAATATAACGTAGTTGGGCCTCATGCAACACTATCAGGATCAGAACAAGACCAAAGACCATCAGTAGATAATCCCAAAAACCAGCAAGGTTGTTAGCCCAAAGGAAATCAAGCCAAAAAAAACAGTGGAAAAAAATATTGTTTCTCATTAAAAGTCTTTGAATCATCTTTCCCTTTTCCCAAATTTCAAACATCTGCATTGTGACACTTTCAATGTGCTCATTCAGACTTAATATGAATATTTGATTATGTATATTTAAAAACAAAACAAAACAAAAAAAAAAACAGAATAACTTCCATTGTGTATCTCTTGATTCTCATTGCATCATATGAGTAGTGATCCTGTGTAGAGATGAGATTTAGGATGCTTTCAGTCCCCAACAGAGCCAGAGAGAGCATAAGAGCCTACACATCAAAAACACAGTCAGACATCACTGACATGACCAGCATGGTCTTGATCTGTAGGGAGAACTTCATCTGACAGGAGACGTGGAAGTGAACGAGCTAACAAGTCTGCAGAGATGTGACAGTAGGACCCTCAGGGGAACAAACGAGATCTCGACTTTCTTGTTCAGTCAGTTGAGGAAATGCTATGGAACTCGGTTGAGCGAGGAAGTCGTGATGGGGTGCGTGTGTAGGCAGAGGATTGTGTTAAAAGAGGTTCAACTGTGACTTTGTGTTTGCTGAAATGTTGAAGTAACAGCTGCTGAAATGTTAAAGTAACAGCTACTGAAAAAAGAAAAAGAAATGTGACTAACTCTTGTCAGCTTACTCAGTGGTGGAAGGGTCACAGATTCTCAGGTCAGTTTGCTCTGCATTTTCTCTGAGAATCCCTGTGACACATCCCTATTCACAGCTTTGGGGGGTGTCAGTGAGCCTGTGGATTCTATTGACAGACGCATTTAAAAACTGACAAAGACTTTCAGAAAAATGTCAGATATACCATGACATTGATATCCAGTATCCTGACAATGTTGTATTTGGCAAGTTAACTTAAAATCCTCAGCTCTGTTTTGCACCCATTTAGACTAAATTATTCATTTGCTTAATTAATTCATTTTTATGAGACTTTTTTGTTGATCAAACAGCATTAGGGATGTTGTTTTAATCAGATGCAATCCAATGACCTCTTAAAGTGTGTTGCAAGGAGGGGAAATGAAATATAATAATACAATTTAAAATGGTTAGAAATTAATTTGAAACATATGACTATGGGGAGATTGGTCTGTTCTTTTTTTCATCAGATGAAGTATCAGAAATTGCCTATTTCAGCAACATTCATTTCAAGGGAAAAAGACAGATAAGGCTTGTAAAACAGGTGGAGAACCTGTATTAACTCCTCCCACAACAGTAGAGGAGATGGCCACGTTTGATGGAATTCTTGGGGACACGTCCTCCAGCTATGAAATATGTCCATTGCACCAACACATTGGTGTTTTCTAATGAATATTCTCCCTCCCGCCCCAGCCCTATTTCCCTGGTGTTGCTCATGCACAATACAAACTTTGCGCAGTGACTGGCAAGCAGTTACCCTGCCAACATGTTCTGTGTGTCCACCGCTATTCCCTGTGGCAAGGAAAAAACAATAAAAAAATACAGACAGTATTTCATAGTGTATGCAAAGATGGCGGGCACAGCTCTGGTGTGAACAATTTGAAATGTCAGGCTGCAATGTTGTTTAGAAATTAGAAAATTGATTACAAAAAAAAACACTGGCGCTCACCAGGAAACAAAAGCTATTATTATTTATACATCCAAACCTATTTGTCAGTTCTCAAAAGCCAATGCGATTCTGTGTCAGTGACACAAAGTCACTGCCCTCCTGTGAACACAGACTTTAGATTCAGGTTCAGCGTAACTTGAATAAAACCTAACCCTCACATTCAGAGGATATGTTGCCATTGTAGTTAACATACACTGCGCTTTTTTGAACAGAAGACTTAGGTTTACCACTTACACTACTTGATCAGATATGTAATAAAGTATGTTTCCTGGAACACATCCCTAAAGACAGCAGTCAAAGAAAGACACAGGACACAGTCAGATGAGTGATCGAAGAAAGCGATTGGTTCATGGACGACTGATATGGTTCAAGTTGCCTGATGTGATATCGCACGTGAAAATGTCTCAAAGGGAGACTGTCAAATGTCAACGATGAGATTGAGGAAAAGAAAACAGATAAGTGGTCTATGACAAGGGGAAGTGCTCAGGCAAAATTTGTCCCTCTGAAAGAATGTGTGTCTGGGAAGTCTGTATGTGTTGATTGGTAAGAAAGGAGAGAGAAGAAAGAGGTAAGGTTAGAGGGATATCAAAAATTAGGAAAACAAAGCAGTCCTCTGTTTGGTTCAATATCTTGTTGATTTGCACTCCTGAGATTTGAGGTGGGTTGATGCAAACATCTGAGGAGTTCGGACTCAAGGGTCAAGAACTTCATCAGGTGGGCATCAGGTGTCTCCTGTCTTCACCCACAGCCAGCGGCTTGCCTTTTCAGCCACATTTGAGAGGGCTTTGATGGCTTGGCATTGGACTAGGCCTCGATTGCCCAACTCCTTAAGCAGCCTGGTAGTTGCTTTACCTACAAGTGCAAATCTTGACTTTCCAGCCATATTGCTCAGCATCAGCTGCCAGCTCCTTCTGCATAGAGGATGACCAGGGCAGAAAGTCTGTTCTGAGGTTTGTAGTAGCAATCTCTGATGGAAAGCAAAGCTTTTGACTCAGATCCACCAATAACCTCCGTTCCCTTGCTCCTTCCAGCTGACCAGGGTCTGATGTTGTACTGGCCTTGGTCTGGGCTGGCTTTAGATCATCACAAACACTCTCTTGCAGATGAAGGATGGGGTGATGGAGGTAGGGCATTGATGGTCACGTGTCTGGTCTCCAGCTACAAGGCACTTGCCTTGCAGACAACCAGGATGTGTTTGAGGTTTGCTGGAGATGGACAGAGTGGGCATGTAGGGTCTTCTCTATACCATTGCTTGAGGTTACTGGCAGGACATATGTTGCTCGTAAGATGAAGCTGGTGTGAAATGCCGCCACAGTCCACAGGTCCTTCCAAGAGAACTTCCTTCTCTCAACTCCCTCCCACCTCATTCCTACAAATAAATAAATAGATAAATGCTTTCAACTGCTCCAAAATGCTGTAACATAAATACTAACTAGAACTGGGAACAGGGATCTCATCTCACCAGTTCTAGCTTCATTACATTGGCTCCCTGTTAAATATAGAATTTAATTCAAACTATTACTTCTTCCCTACAAAGCCTTGAATGATAATGCTCCTATATATATTTGGAAAATCTAGTTCCATACTCTCTGAGTAGAACACTCCACTCTCTAAATGTAGGTTTACTTGCTGTTCCAATAGTCTGTAGGTCTAGAAAGTGTGGCAGAGCCTTTAGCTATCAGGCTCTCAGTTTGGGCCTAAGACTTTCCTTTTTAACAAAGGCTTTAACTCTATAGTCCCTTATACCATGTTGCTGTGCTGCTACAGTCCTTGGCTGCCTGTATTGTAAAAGTCTGAAAGATTTTTTTTTTCTCTTTGTTTTTTTTCTCTTTGTTTTGTTTTTTTGTCTTCAGATTCCTATTAGAAAGAGACTTGGTTTTAGTGTCTTAATCTAAAAGCAGGTCTCACTCTTTGCCAACAGTTTAATTAGAACAAAACAAAATTAATCAGCTGGTTTTGAGTCTGTCAGTCATCCAGCCAAGAAGAGGAGGAAAAAAAAATCAAGCTTAAATGCCTTGTCTACTGCAGTTGCTGACATTATTTTTCAGTCAGTTTCAGGAATAAGGACATTATTTCTGCATGTGTTCAGAAAGATGACTGGAAAAAATCGTGCTCGTATAGCAGGGATGTCAGACTCAGCTTCATTAACAAGACAACACACTCAAAACACACACACACTCACACACAAAAGAAACAAAGGTCTGCTGTGGCCACAATGTTGCTCCATACCCTTAGCATTGGTCCATAATTTGTCCTTGTTAATGTGTCGTGCTGTAATCACATAGAATACTTATAACCACTTTTTTTCTGTGAATCTCTGCCTGATGAAAGCCAGGTTTTCACATATACAAATACCACAAAACTGTGAGAACAAACCATTCATGAGTGACACTTCACTTCATTTGGATGAAGGACATTAATTTAATTTAATTTTCAAACAAAAGGAAACTGAAATAATGTGAAATAAAGTTCCTAAAAAGCCTGCTTGTACTTGGTCATGCAAGCCTTTTCTAAATGAGTTCAAAATACAAAATCATCCATAAAATAGCCCTTGAGAAAAATGCAAAGAGCCAGTTGTAAAATTATTCATACAGTACTTTAAATGTTAAATGTGGGTGAATAGTAATGATGATACCAGCAATAAAAATATAAAATGCAAACGTTTTTCACTGAGCAAATGACAAACAAAAAAAAAAGCCTCATATTTCAAATATTTCTATTTTAAACTTTTTTTTTTTTAACAATAAAATGTATAAGCCTTTTAGGGGTTATGTAATCCAATTTCATTTAATGCCATGTTAAATCCCAGCAATAAACTCGATCAGACCTCAACAAGGAGATCATGTGACATGTGGAGGGAGAATAAGTTAACCAGGAGAGGCTGCAGGAGAGGTTTAATACTCTGGACAACCTCTTTCATTCCCAGCTCCATGTTAAATCTGTTGATGTCGGTTAACTGCATGGAGACTGTGTGATGTGACAGTTTAATGAAGTTAAAAGGCTTCTGCTCTTGAGCTTCAGATCTCCACTTCAGGCTGTCTTGGTCACACGTCTATCAGTTCTATACACGGTAGAGAGGAGGAGGAGAAGGGGAGAGTCTAACATTTTCTTTCTTTTTTTTTACCTTTGAAATAATGATTGAGTCAGTCTCCTCCATAAGTTATGGAAAGGCATTTATGCACACATTAAAGAGCCAAAGAGGAAAAAGAGGCAGCTCAAAAAATATCTGAATGGAGGCGTTTCATTGATTTTTGGAAAGATAAATTTTGATCAGAATGTCCTGCCTTCCAGAAGCTCCATGGTCAGCACTCACGTATTTTTGGGAATTATTATTATATTATATTTCATCGTTTTCATTCATTTGAAAACACTGAAAATTTTCTCCAATATTGAGCTAGAACTATTTCTTCTTGTGCTAAAGCATGTGCCTGGAAATGACAAAGTCAAATACAACCTCATTTACACACACACACACACACACACACACACACACACACACGCCCATAGTAACAGTTAATCATCCTGAGGGTATATTGTATACCCTGTTATAGGACATATAGTTACACAAGTGTGCATA
>JBAMYA010043767.1:0-38252 GCA_037176975.1 Arrhamphus sclerolepis | reverse complement strand
AAGAACAGAAACAAACAAAACAAAAACCCTAAAAACAAATTAACTCTGATTTACCTGCATCCAGAGCGGCGGGGAAAAGGTCCATCATTGGTATATGCATCACCATAACATAAGAAATATAGTTATGAAGGCCACATCGTCAACAGATTGTTTTTACAATTTATCATTACATAAACAGTATAATTACTGCTAGAACAAAAATGAGATTGGCCAATTCAACATGGGGATCAACTGAGATTGACAATCTCTAATGACATCCAAATCAAAATATTGCAGCAGGAAAAAAAACAAAAACAAGAAGACATAGCAACAGAACAAATGAAGTATATTTTACGTGAGTTGGTGCTGATAAGTGTTGAGCAACAGTCATTTTTACAGACATTGCAGCAAACTATTCCTCTTCCCAACTTGAAATGACAAAGAATAAATAGCGGCTGGAAATCTGAAGACAAACAAGATAAAATCAACCAATCAGGTGTCTTGAGGTCTGCATGATGCAGCACATGGTTACATTTGGAGAGAGGTGCGGGTCAGGGTACGCAGTAACCTATGACATAGGGTTCACACCAAGCTGGAACCATCCCACTTCCAGGCTGGAGATCATCCAGGAAATACGTTTTGTTGCAGTTCCTCCACTGCCCACTAGGTGCTGACTCCAAAACAGAGCAAATCTCCATTGACTCCCATGTTAAAAGTGCAAACTTTGTGGCAGAATTTTTGTTGGTTTTTGGACCACATCAGATGAATTTATATTAAGCACCAATCAGATGCCCAGATTCATTTGACGTGAATCATGAAAGGTAGTCACTGGGTCTGCTGTTAGCTTTGACAGCTTTGGTCACATGACTGGATAGTTCCTCTATAGTTATTTACAGTCAATGAAAACGCACCTGAAAACCCATTTCTGGATACCTATGAGTGACGTCACGGGGGGGTTGTACAGTCCTTCTCATCACAGTGTATGGCACAGAAACAATCCGTAATCAATTCTGGCTTTAGGACCCAGCAGAGTCCAACTCGCACATGGCGAAGAGCAGCTGCTCCGGTACGAGAGGATGGTAATTCCTCATCTCCACTCTTCTCTCCAACATCCTCACACTGACTCTTCTGTCGCTTTATAACATAACTCTTAGATGAACAGCACGGCCAATCAGAGACACTCAGCAAACACATGCATCTGCACGCTTCTCCCGCTCTGTTTCCCGTCATAATGTCGCGAGGAAAAGTTTCTTTCTTGGAGTGACAGCCTGCTGAATCTCGGAGGATTTGGGTGGTGAAGCCTTTTTTCTTTTTTCCCCACCTTTTCTTTCCTTTTTTTTTTTTTTTTTTGTCTCTGGTATCATAAATTGCTGTAAACTACTACAGGAGCCAGTTTGTCCATCCTGTCACCTGTGTGAAGGGTCCGGTGGTCCGCTGCAGTGATACCGCTGTCTGACCGGAGCGTCGTACCCCGCTTCAGCGCAACTATCCGGGCATGATGAGAAGCTGGAGGCGGCGGAACAACTTTGCCTTTCTGGTCCTGGCTCTCCGCGTCTGGTGCTTTTCCACAGCTGTACAAAACCCTGACAGCCAGACTTACAGCATGAAAGAGGGTGAGTGTGCCACATATCTCTGCTACAATTTCTCTCTTTGGATATATATTTTGCTCATTTCTCTCTCAAAATGTGTTGCTGCAGATTTGATTTCATTTGGATCAAAACAGTGTCTTCAAGCTCCATCTCATTGTCATGCTGTGCATTTCACACTAGAGGAAGGCAGAAAGGAAATAGTGTATGTTGTTTTTAGATGAATCTTTGTGTACATGGAACAATAAAAGGAAGTGAGACCGCTGTCGGATGAACAGATGAGTTTAACATCCAGGAGGATGCAGCTTCACCTCAGGGTTGTAAACATCAGCCTAGACCGAATCTTGTTTTTATTCAGCTGCTAAATTTAATCTGCTGAATTTGTAAGCCTGTGATAACTGTGCATGCATTGTGTCACAATGCAAATGTTTAATGTTGCTGTCATAGCAGGGCAGAATGACAAACATGAAGACAGGGAACAAGAATAGCTTAGAAAAACAGTTTTCTAGGGCGACACAGGCAGATTTAATAGTACATAAAACCAAAATACTGTCAAAAAAAGAAAAGAAAAGAAATCTATCCCTGAAAACAAAAGAATTGTTGGCCCATCCTGCAAATTAAATGCCCCAGAGCTTCTCTTAAACCAAAAAAAAAAGAAGGTATTACTACAGACTGGCTCCAGACAAAAGCAGCACTGGCCATGTATCATTAATTGTGTGTCAGAAATTATCACCATGCATCCTTTTAAATTGCCCAGAGCTGGCAGGAGCAGAAAAGCTGCAGCCCAGAATTAGTTTGCTGCACACATCAGCTCGGTGTGGGGTCATTAAAGCTTTCACTCACAGCCTTAGCTTATATAGAAATGCAGGAGGTAAAAATAGTTATAAGGAGCAGTGTGAGTGTTGAAATAAGGCAGCCTCTTTGATGTCAGCAGGATATTGACTCCTGCTCCTGTCTGAAATGTTTATCATGGGCTCACTCCATTTCAGCGGAGGCCGTGCTAAAAATCTTGACATCATGTTGCCGTTTTTGAGTTAGTGTCCTGGAGCTATGAATGAATGTGTAGAGATATAATATATTACAGGATGATGACTGATTGAAATCAGTTTACCTAGGTGGAAGTGCGTGAAGAAAAAAGAAAAGCTTTTGTTTTTCTTCATTTCACAGATTTTACATATTTGTTTTCCGACGGCAAAAAAAAACAGGAGCTGCAGATAATAAATGCTGTCTTATGTTTATTGGCAGCACATTTATGATTGAGTTTCCATGCTAAATTAAGGATACCGCTGTAAACATAAATTGTTTAGTTAATGTTCCTCTCCATCCCTCATTTTAGATGGAGCTCAGACATGACTGTCTTATTTCTCTTAACTGGTTTCATTTGAAGGTTTTGACAGAAGGCATGCCTTGTGCTGCTTGTACAGAGATAACACAACTCTTCCTGTTGCAGCGGGTCATGTTTGCTGCTGTTAAGGGTCATTAAAGGTATACCATGAAAAACATGGAACAAAACCACTAGGTTTAAAAGCTTTGTGATAACTGGAGATCCTAAGCCCCAAATCTTGTATTTAATCTGATTATAAACCCTTCTGTCGGATAGAAGAATTATGCCTGAGGTTGAGATTGGTATCGCAGCAAATAAGGAAAGTCCAACATTGGCACAGAGCCACAAAGTCAGCAGGAGAAGGAGGGAGATGTGACTACATGGGCTGCACAAAGTCTCGGACTTTGAAGCAAGATAGTGCTGTTTGCCTGCTTCCCACTGACAGTCACATTCATTTGTTTAAATCAACACCAGTCACCTTTGTTTGATCAAGTGTTTCTCATGCAGACCGAGCAAAATTGCAACATGCTATCAAAACATTTGATCCTTCAGATCGGGCTCCCAGATCAGAGGAGTACTGTTTGAACCATTTCAGTATTTTACACCTTCCCATTTAATCTGATGGCGACTGGAAGCGTCTGGTTTTGTGTTTGATTAAGGTCCCTGGTCACTTTTCTGTAAAGGTGTGATAATCTGACAAAATGATCAGATTGATGAAAGAGCCACAAGCTACATTAATGGATCAGAATACACAGGAAAAGAAAAAAAGACTGGTTAATTTGGCATCTGTTTTCATTGAAACTTCAGTATTTATTTAAAGCACCCAAGAAAAATGAGGAGGAATAAACTTATTCCTCATCTCTAAACAACCATTCATTTCTTCCTTTCACATTTTAAAAGATCCATCAAAACTTCTGAATTAACAAACACAGATATTAGTGAAACATTAGCTGTAAAATTCTGTCGTAAATATCTGTTTATCCATAATGGTTTGGCTTAACTGTGGCCTAATTCTGTTACAAATGGTTACTTAACTTAAGCCAGATTTGTGATGAGTGTCTTCTTCCCAGATTGGAGCAAATTTGGTCCAGCACCAGGAGTTGCCTCCATCCCAAAGCTAAGCCTGAGTGCTGCTGACTGAAACAGATTCTCACCCCGACTCTGTAGCGCCCGAAACTCTGCCACTGTTATTTTCCTCTGCCAAAGCTGGCAACCACAGATAGACCGGAGCTGAGTGACACTCAGTCCTTCAGTGCCAGATTATTCCTGAGCATGCCAGCACTGAGCTGCAGTCAGCTACAGTACCTGGCCAGAGTTCAAAAGTGGCTGTGTTTGCAGTTACTGAAGTAAGTGATGCATCAGAGAACGTGCCTTCCTCTGTAGGGATTACGGAGGTGTCCTGCTGGGTGTGCCATGCATGCCCTTGAAGCCAGTAGTAATGCACCATTGCATGTTTTTGATAATAAATATTCTATAATTGAAAATAGAAATGCACTATCCCCCTGTAAAGCTGTAAAGCCTGTTCACCTGCACAGGGGAAACTAGAACTAATTAGAAGTTTATTACTATTGCACCATTCAAATACAGAAATGTGCTGCAGGGCGTCATCCATCTCCCACTTCCTTAACTTTAAAACAAAAAAAACTTTTGTTTATTATTTTCTTTTTCTATACCCGAATAACTACCTCTTTAAAGATGCTGGTTCTGTTAAAGTTTGTAAAAGCAATCTACAAAGTAGAAATCACGGCATTCGTATCTGGTGCAATGGTCTGCCGTTAGCCTAAAGAGAAATTGCTTAAGGAGAATTGAGTACATTTGGGGGGAAAAAAGAAAGAAATAAAGAAGAAGCATTTGTTTTTTTTATGTGAAATGTTATTGACTTTCGGGGGTCATTTGCCGTCTGAACTTTTACAGCGAAAATAAAAGGAGTCCCGCAAGGAGACGAATCAAGCAGCTTGTGTTTACGAGTCTATCTATGACTCTCTGTGCTTGTCTCTTTGTTTCTCCTCTGCATATCAACTGGTTTTTCAAGGACCTGATCTGTTTTTCTTTCTTTTTTTTTTGTTTTCTTCTCCCTGTCTGTAGGAAACTAAATAATTAGAGATGAAGCCAAATGACCTGGATTAGATGTGAGGATATCAGATGGTCATCAGACAGAATTAATTAGAGAGATTAGAATGTCTTTGTTATCTAAACAAAGTGATTTAGAGGAGAATAAATGTGCCCTGAAAACCATAGAAATTCATTCCCTACGTTCTCAGAAGATCATCACATAGCTTTTAGAAAACTTCAGTGAGAAGTAACTCAAACCCTTCGTCCTTCCTTTGTGCTGATCTATGACTGCATCTTAGAAAACAAAAAACAAAAAAAAAAAAACCTTTCTGCTAAAATCATTCAGGAAATAACCCTCCTTCTGGTTTGTCTTGCAAACCCCTCGGGTGGCTGTCGCTTGACTTTTTGAGGATAGTGTGGCATTGATTTGTTGGTCATGAGGGAAAGACAAGCGCCGTTTGAAAAGTCTCCCTCAGTTAAGGGTCTTTGTTCATTACATGATGACTTAAGAGACATGCCAGAATATTAAAGTAGAATAACACAAATAAAGACGCACACATGGAATAAATCCTTGAACAATTCCACATTTCCTTACTGAGACAGTGAAGGAGGAGAGAACAGTTGAATAGTAAAGAAAGAAATCTCAGTGCACTGTAAAAAAAAATCCTATTTATAATGAAATACAAATTAAAAATAGCTGCAGAAAATATAAACTAAAAAGATATGACAAAGTTAAGTATAGAACATTGTACTATACTTGATGTGCAAATAGAGGTTTCACAGTTTACCCATGCTCCCCATGCTGATGTAGACTGTCATCCAGGTCACGGTAATCCTCAAATGCTTAAATCAAGGCAACTGGACTTCAAGAATCAGGAAAAGGAGGTTCAGTTGCCTTGATTTAAGCATTTAAGGATGCTGAGAACAGTTCACTGCGTCAAACCTCACAGTCATCTGCCGTTAAACTCACTGGCAATTAATTCCACACACAAGGTTACTCTGCGCTGTAGGAAATTGTTTTTGGGTCAACTGAAAGTGACAAAGTGAAGAAACTCTTTTAGGGTTGATATGCAGCCTTAAAAAACTTCTGCTGAAGAAGTCAAAACAACAATCACATCTGGAGCAAATCTGAGCGGTAAGCTTCAAAGATGAAGGAACTAAATGCTGCTTGGTTCCAGAACTAAAGGTCGTGGGGCCTTCTCCATGTTGTCCCTGGGCTTGCATGGGTTTTTCTCCTGGTACTGCGCTTTCATCCCACAGCCCAAAAACATCCATGCTAGGACAGTAGCTGGTTCTCATTTGTCCATAGTTGAGAGTGTGACCTTGTGTGGTTGTCAGAGTGTTGTCTGTTGTGGCTTGGCACTCTGTCCAGGGTGTTCCCCCGCCTTTTGCCAAATGAGAGCTGGTTTAGGAGCTCCAGCAGACTCCCATGACCCTGGATGGGAGGAAGCAGGCAGGGATAGTGGATGAATGGACAAACACATGATGGATACTGGAGAAAGTGCAGGGCTGGGATATGTACTGTGACTTAAAAACCACTGTATGAATGTGTGAAGGATTTGGCAATTATGGCTTGTACTTTAAAGTGTTTTGAGATCTCAACAAGACCAGAAACACATTGTCCAAATTCACTATAGTACTACTCATCTCCTTGACAAGATCAGTGTCTCGAGTCACTGGGTTAAAATTGATTGAAGACATGTAGAGTAGAGTCTCATCTAGAATTGTTAGAAAGTTTATGTGGCTCCATATAAAGTCTGGTGAACACTTTGAAGGGTTTTAATAGGTGGGAAGACAAGTTAAGTCATCATTTCAGTTTTTGACTAAATGGTAGGACCAGTATGTCCACTCCAGTTAGTTACTGCGCTCGTGGCACAGTAAAGTTGACCCTTTAGATGTGAAATGTCACTACTTGTTCACGGTATTGTTCTTTATTTAATGAAATATGTGTCAAAAATTGACTTGGAATTCTTAAATTCTTAACATCAACATAATAAAAATACTAATAACTATAAGTCCTTTTTCCACCAAAACTGAATGAGCTAATTTTCAAGAATAATAATGAACAAGTTACTGCAACATTGAAAAGAGTTATAAAATATAATTCAAAACTTCTACTTCCCCTTTACAGATAAGTAGAGTCTTATTGAATAAGATTTATTTTTTCTACTTGAGCAGGATATAATATGTGTCATTATTTTAATTTTAGATGGTCTGGGTATGTAGTTGAAAACTCATTGAGATTGCTGCCACTATATTGAGGTGATGCAGATTATTTTAGGAAGTCAACCCTGGTTTTCTGACTGCAGTAAGGGTGCTGTTGGCCTTAGAAGACCTCTCAAAATCACGAGTCTGGAGCTGCATATTTCTAAAATAAACATAAAACTAATCCTAGGCTAATGTGAGGATTTCACTCTATATAGCCGGATAAAAGCTGAAAGCTGCACAGCTGCTGCAGCCGAAGCATCAATGCTGCTAAAACTAATAATAATAAAGATAATAATAGCAATAAGCTTATCAATACCACTGCCACATTATTAGTGCAGAATGAATGAGAGTGTCAGTCTGGTTCTGTCATTTACAGGCCTCGCTGTTTTAAATGCTTCTTGCACAAAAGAGCAGAACATAAAAAGATTTGAAGCACTGAGTGGGCTTGTTGTACATTTTTAACCGTATTAATGCCAAATGTACCAGGAAGACCATTTTCATCTAAACAGAACACAGTTCCAGCATCGGGCGTCTAAATTAACACATAGTAGAAAGATGAGAACGTGACGAGGATGCTACAAAACACCAGATTGTAACGGTGGAAGGATCATCACTCTGCCTCAACCACTCACTGAGCCAGAAAAGCTAAAAAAAAAAAAAAGGAAAGAAATAACTTCACTATCTTCAGGCCAGCTATGAATCCAGTCCTACCTTTATAAATCCCATTCTAATACAAAACTCCACTTGATTGATTTACTCATGGCTCACATCATATCTCTCTGACAACACCAGTCACGTGCACTGAGTGTGCATGTGAGGAGGGCACCAACAACCCCAGAAACAAACAAAAGGTGGAACAGTTTCTCTCGCCTCAGAGCAAAAGTAATTGGATTTGTTTTTCTTACGCTGCTCGAGCCTCCACAAACGTAATCCCAGCACACTTATTTAATAATTCATAATGGGAACATAGAAACATTCACAATTAATATGAAAAATATTCTTTAAATAATCACTACCCCACCTTTAAAATGTTGCTTCATTCTGAGAGAGACATAAGAGGAAAAAAAAGATTCACTGTCCGTGTACCAACATCTTAATAACGTCTTTTTTTTAAAGCATTTATAGTATGAACTTTTTAACAGGGTCGTTAGGGATATGACATAAACAGAAATATTGGCTCATGGTATACATTTTTGCATTATAGTCTTAAAAATATTTACCATATTTTTAGGAATTTGTGTCTGCAGAAGTAAGAGGTCCCATTTGGTGACTGTTGTAGGGTTTCACACTGCAGCAAAGTGCAGTTTATTTTTGATTAAACATATGGTAATTTCTCGAAACATTGTGACATTAAGGCATTTCTCCATGAATTAAATCACAGTTAATTTATGTGTACGTTGCATTTTCAGACAGTGTTTCACTTAGCATATCTGCTGCTGTGATATATCTATCTATATGTGTATATATATATGTATATATACCTTTTTTTTAACATGCGCTGCAGACCACCACGTACACAGCCCTGACAAACAGCAGCCAGCCATGTGTGATAGACGACGGCGAATAGCATTTCACCTGCATCATCTGCATCGTCCAGACGTGGTAACAGGTGTGAAGGCGCCCGCTTTTACCGCATTGATTGAATGTTTCAGGCCTCGCGTGATGCACTGTTATGTTTGCTGGACGATTCTATGGGCGGTGTGGAAAAACACATTACTTTACAGTGGAGAAAAAGAGAGGAAGGAAGAAATAGTAAATGGATGTCAAGAGAAAGGGAACATGAAATCACTTCTGTCAGAGCTTATCTTTAAACAGCAAGTTGTAGATGTTTATGCTGTAATGTAGACTGACAGCAGATAGTGGATTTGAGAAAAGTGCAAACATGTATTCATCAATCCTTCCATTTAAAATGAATTCATGGCTGGAGGTGTAGCAGAAAAAAAAGGCAAGCAAAGGATGCAAACACACACTAACATACACCTATACACACACACACACACACACACACACACACAAGCTGGTGATCATAGGAATTCTTTAGAGCAGCAGCTGCTTGTTTGTTTTCTTTTCCTCTGACAGACCACCCTTCTCAAGAAATATTAGGTTTCACTTGGATGAGAGCAGGAGCAAAACAAGAAAGTAGACTGATGCAACAATATGATGGAGGTGTGAGACTCACAGCAGACTGAACCACCAGGTTGCCTGACATCAATAATTTCAAAACCGAAAGGTCACACACCTCTGTGTCGGTCTATTTACCTTGAGATGTTGTTGATTGGATCCAGCCCTGCTCTTCAGCAATCGGCCTTTATATTGTGGAAGCTTTGATGGACAGATGGAGGCTATTTGGAGAGAATATTATATGAGGTAGCTTATCTCAGAAAGATAAAGCTATGAGCTAAAAGTATAGGTTGGACATCTTGATCCTTGTGGAGGCGCACTCACTCATGTCTCTTTTCTTTCAGCCCCAGTACATACATCTGTGTTCTTATTTTGTTACATTACAGACAAAATGTGTTCTTGATTCAGTCTAAAATTAGCTTTTGAAATTGTACACAATGTATTATTGCCTCAGAGTGATAATGTAAATCAAGAGATGCATGAATGGCCCTGAGCGTGTTGACTGGCAGCTCTCAGCTCAAAGAAATCAAAGTAATTATACAGACCAAGCCATGAAACCATGTATAATCATAACAACATGCCATTATGTATGTATATATGTGTGTGAGTACGTGTCTGTCCATGAACTCTAACTTGTGACTATGGCGAAAGAAAAGCACTCAGAAAATTCTAAACATGGAAGAGTCACAAATAAAACCAGGATTTTTCTGTATATCTGTGTAACGTGGTTTTGAGCTCAGGACTATTGTGAACAGACTGGTCATCAAAGCCAAAAAGAATCGTCCTCTGGCAACAATAAAATAAGTCTAAACAAAAAAAAATCCATGAGAATCCCAGCAGTAGTTGTGGAGATGTGCTGACAGATTGACCGCCTGACCAGCTGATCCATAAAACCATGCCGCTAGCATGGCTGAAATCCATTTCCATGAACCTCATCTCCCCCACGAATTTCACTTAGGTGGCATGTGTGATAAGTTCCTGTTAATCCCCAAATCCTCCATGCTCAAATCCCTATGGCTCTGAAACATAATGCCCAAATCTGTCCAAGACAAGACAGGAATTGGCTTTTCCAGCGTTGCTCCCACCGGATGGTAATGGGACACACAAGTAAATCTCACTAACCCACCCAGAGAAGTCTCTCGTTACTATTATTTAACTGTGAGTCGATGATTGCCCTGTCAGGTCAGTTGTGGGCTGTTCGGCTTGGAATGGATCTGGGAGGTCCCTCATCCAACATTAACACCTTCTCAACTTCAGCAATAATTACTCCAGCGTGTCATCATAAGGAAAGTGAGCGATGTGGGAACTGATAGGAGGCAGTGCTGAAACATGGCGCTGAAGGAGCATTCATGTTCTCAGCCCCTGTGAAACACAGTGAGGCTCTTTGTTTTTCTACGTACCTCTCAGCCCAGCTTTTTTCTCAGTATACCTAAGAAGCCAGTAATGTTGTTTCTCGTGACTTAATATTAAACCACTTGATTTTTAAAAAAATATATTCCAGAGGAGTTAGATCGCAGGCATGAAAGAAGGTATTTCCTCTCCTAGAAACAATATTTTTTCTTCAATGAAAGATGAAATACCGACATTGCATTCGAAGCTTTGCCACGACTCGATGTGATGAAATAGTGGAAGCGATGCATCTCCATGTGAAATTGCTCGTGCTATTGTGGCCTTAAACCAACAAGAGTTACTAAGCGTTAGCTGCAGCTGTTTACATAGCAACCCTAGCAGTTTTAGCTAAGTGCGCTAGCAGCTTGCTGCTTGTTTTACCAATACAAGTACTTTACCATAGCAACAGTGTCGAGGTAAAGTGTAGCTGCACAACTTGTCCTCCTTTCAACAGAAGATCAGATGTCTGCCTAGCAAATGGACATTCAGATGTTCTAAAATGCGTGTTCAGCCCTGATCAGGATAAAACATTTTTGTAGCCTCAGAGGTCAATAATAAACTGTTGTCAAAGAAAGTTCAGTTGTACAGATAGTTGAAGGTAAAACCACTCAGAAGTACAGTGTAAAAGATTTTCAATTCAATTCAGTTCCATTTAGAAATACTTTATTAATCCCTGGAAGGAAATTAAATATGGTTGAACTGGCGTTGATAGATTCTTTGGTGGACACCGATTTCCACTTATTTTAAATCATGTTGGGTTTTTTTGTTTTGCTTTTGTAAAACATTAATAATTCTGTGAACGTCTTTTTCTATCACAGTCCTTCAGTTTATAATGAAGTTTTCAATGAAAAGAAAATTAACCGTTTTTCCAAACTTCAGTGACACTGTACACTTTTCTTCCAATGTTATGATGTTTTTTGGTTTCAAATAAAAGGCACCAGCAGTTGTTTCACTGATTGTCATGAGACGTTTCGAGGGTGATGTATGAATGATGCTCAGGTGATGAATCTGAGCAGCCTCAGCAGTAAAACGGGGGGTTTCATGTTATTTCACCAGTAGTTTTTATGCTCACCTGGTGGGTCATATCAACAAGTAGCTACATCCGCAACTATCTGCAATATTGTCTCGAAAGATTCTCGACATGATCCCCTGATGTGCACCAGCAACAAAGTCACAGGAACCCCAGTGACCTAAATTTTGCAACATTCATCCACCACCTCTCCACTGCATTATCAGAAACCTTGTGGGCTGGCTAAAAATTAACAGTCCAGAGCGGGACCTCATAACAAGAGCAGTGTGCTTTTTAAGATTATAATATTGCTCCATTTGATCACAACTGTACACAAGTTGACCTGATGATTTATTTTGATATTACAAATTTTGTCTCTGCCTCTCATGGCCTTTATTAACGGTGTCAACAGACAGGAAACCCGGCGGAGAGAGACTGGGGGAAGACATGCAGCAAAGGGTCACGGGCCACGAATCAAACCCTAATTTCAAGCTTTATTGCATTGTCAACGGCGAGCACCAGAGAACTACAGCACTGCTCCTTTTTGAAAGAATATTTTTTAGTACTTTTTAATGTCATATGTTGCTATAGGAACATCATGTTGATGATCTGTGAAAACAGCATGTTCTTTTTTTTTGTTTTGTTTTTTTTCAATAGAAAGGAACAATTAGAATTTATCAGCCAAAGCAGGAAAATGTTCCCTTTGATGTGCTGAAAGGAAAAGGTTTTGGTCTAAAAGCAAGCTAGAGTGGTGCTTCAATCTGGGAAAAATTATAGTAACCTGTAATACGTTTGGCAGTTGGAAAGATTTTGTTCTGGCTGCCTGCTATGTTTGTTTTTTGTTTGTTGTTTTTTTTTCCTGAGAATCGCTGATATCCTGCGACTTAAATTACCTCTCAGGTGTACCTGTCTCATTTATGTTAGAGGACAATTTTACTTTGAAGAACACTTCCGTTAAGAGCTGCGCTGCATTTCAAAGTGACCTCATTCAGCATTCTCTTTGTTGATGGCTCTTTGTTTCCGGCAGAATGAAACACAATGTAGGTTCATCCATTTTTTATATTTGGGTCAGTGGTGTTTTCACACGTAGTCGACAATTGGATGAGGAAGCTTGACTAAGGTGTTTGTGAAGCTCTTTAGTTTGAATTAAAACACTGAAGCAGAGCGTGATCATAGAAGCTGGAGTCTCTGAAGCAGAAGGACAAAAACAGTTGAAGTCTTTCCTCAGTTACACTTCTTTGCTTTCCTTCATCTAATTTCCATTTTTTATGCTTTTTTTTCATGTGGTTTTCCTTTGAGTTCCTTCCCATGTGGATCATTTTAGTATAATGTGTGGAGAGGAATAAATTGCACTAATGGGGATTGTATCTGTTTTGCTGATATAGTGAATACGAAGATTTTGTTTCCCTCTTTTTTTGCCTGGATTGTAGTGGTTGATTGTTTGGGTCAAGAATTTCCATAGATCAGAAGGATTTTGGGCACACATCTAATGAATGTCAAAATGCCAAATTTATTTAATGGAAAAGTTTAACATTTGTAAAATACATTTAGTCACTGACCTTTCCTGGGCATTTCCCTCGTCCCGTCTCATGACAGCTGGGAGAGGCTCCAGCCCTCCTGTGACCCTGAACACATGTTTATAGAAGATGAGAGGGCGGGAAAAAGGCTACCGCTATCATATCTGTTTGCTTTTTTCCTAAAAAAAACCCCAGAACTGTCTTAGTTCAGCATAAAAGCTGAAGGCAGGGGTTAATAGATAACCTGTTTTTGTCAAAAGATAATGAAACCTCCCTACTTGTACTTCTAAAGCTCCTGTATTCTGTAGATACCAAAATGTAAAAGCTGCTCTTTGAAGAGTCATTTGCATGTGGTAGCAGACACCATCCTCGCACATCCTGCCTCTGGTAAACAAATGAGGTAACAGCCTCTGACTTTACATCCGAAACATCTCTGTCATCCTGTTGTTTCCAGTGATCTTTGGTGATCATCCACATGGAAATACAGTTTCCATATGGATGAAAGTGCCAAAACACAGGTAAATAGCAATAAAACAGCTCCTAAAATATGTATATTTGTAGTAAATGTTGAATCTGTTAAAGCTGTAAATAAGGTATCTTAAAATAATAAAATTTTAAAACAGTCATTTTGTAAAGATAATAACGCGTAATGTTGAAGTTTTGCTTGAATTTTATATCTGACAATTACTTCTAAACTGCTTGAGCTGAATAGTTCTTGAGACTTGTGTTGCATTTCCTTTGTGGCTGCCTCCACACCATTGAAAACACCTGTCACGTCCATGCAGGGGTTTTAGTTTGGCTCCATGCCTTGCCATTGGTGCAATCAATATGGGTGATCGATACATGAGGCACTCTCAGAAGTACTTCTGGGCTTGATCAAGATTTCCATCAAATCCAATCGCAATAGCTGTCACCTTTCCGGGGTTGTTCTTACCATTTTTATTGCAAAAAAAACTTGTTTTAAAGCTGTCCTTCCTTCGCCTACATGTAATGTTGACGTTACCTCCCTGATGCTTTTCCTTCCTAAAAGGAGTTTTTTCGGTGAGTCACTGTTGGCTGGCATTCACTTTTTCAGGGCATTCACAGATGTGTGACAGCAGTGTCGCACATTCACCATGAAATCATCATCCACGGTTTCCTACGTGATTTTACGACTCAGGCAGGCCGCCCTAGTATATAAACAGAGAACCCAATCACATATTTTCTTTTCTTTTTTTTTTTCGTTCTATTTTTTGTTTACTGGCCAAGATAGTCAATTATTTTTTATTTCTATATCAAGAAAAATGAAACTATGTTGTAACTATGTTGTCCTGCCAGTCCGTGTTTGGACTTCACCTTTCACACTTCTTCTTCTGTATATTTTCTCTTTTTAAATGAGGCACTTTTGGGCCTTTTTTCTTTCACACGCTGAAATAATTTCCTGAGGTATTAAGGACATGTCTGTGACATGTTTCCGTCACATCGGAGTCACAACAAAAGCTCTGTTTTTGAAAGCTCTTTTAGAGCTGTTTTTATGCGGAGCTTAGACTGTATAAGAGAACTGGAAAAGTCCCCCCCTCCTCCTCCCCCCGTGACATCACCCATGGGTTTTCAGAAGAGTGCTTTTGAAACTGCTTTTTTTCTCACACTGCCTGGAAGCCTGTTGGTGCACGCTGGCCTCAGTTCACTTACTTGAGGTTCGATATTTTTTCTTGGTTTAGCTCATGCTAACATATGATGCCAGTTAACGTTACTTTACATTCATTCCATCCTCATTTCTGATGTCGCAACTAAAATTGCATTTTAATCAAGTTATGCCACAGTTAAAACAAGGACGGGTTGAAGTCCGATCATGCGGCTCCCTTGACAAGCCAACGGTAGATGACCCCAGCAGAGCAGTCTTCTTGGACTTTATCGCAGCTGTCTAATGGCTGGTAGAGCAACGGCAGAGCTCCCAGAGGTCCGCAACAGGACCTCACATTTCAAATGTGGTTTGGCAGCATCAGAAAGGATCGCTCCATCAGTTCAGAGAGGGTCTGGCTGGGGATGGGTAGGGTGGTAGGGTGGTAGGTCACCTTGTAATCCGCATGGGTTCATCACTCTTCAGTCAATTCAGTCAATCCCCGTCTTCTGCAGGGTCGATATCAGTTGTACAGCTTTGTATGTCCGTGGAAATATACTGGTTGGCAGGTACAAGTTGCACTCTGTAACTCTTTATTCAAAACACTACCAAGATACAGGACAGACGCTGCCTCATCAAACATGTCTTTGTACATCTTTGCATAGTGAGACTCTGGATTCCACTTTATCTCCCTATCACAGCGGGTGCCTCTTTTTAGACTTGTCATACAGCTTTGGACTCTGTCCTTCCGAGACACAGCAAACGTTGCAAGTTGGATGGTTTTACTTCGATCTTGGCGTCTGAGGTCACAGAAATATGAACATTTCATTGAATTACATATTTTCAGGCAGCTACCCCAAACAAAATGACAGGGTTAAGGTTATTTTAGAATTGTTGCAAAGCCCTTTAAATGTTTCCACAACATAAACAATAAAAAAAATAAATAAATCATAGAAGAAAAAACATTATTGAGAAAATGAAATGCAATCTGTGTTTCGTGAGGTTTATTTTGGCTTGTTTTATTGTGTTTACTCTGTTTATTGTTTGTTTCTTGCCCGCTCAGTGATGTGGACATTGGATGCTGTTTGACTTCACATTACCCACAGTTAAGAAGCCATTCAGCTCATATTTAAGATGGATTACGAAAAGGACCCAACAACAGCTTTTTTTTTTTTTTTTTTTTCCAGAAAAGATTTGGCTTCAAAAAGAGATCTGGTTTGTGAGACTATTTAAAGAGAGAATTGGGGAAAAGATGCTTTTGACTGCCAGGATGAACTTGTGCTTTTAAAATGCGTGACCTGCAGTTGATTGTCCCTTGTGTCCGATGCAGTAGTACAACTGTGGTTGGCTTGGAAACCATAATACTCCCCAGAAACCATAGGGGATTAACCCAATTTTAGTTTGAATTTAAAGCATTCCCAAAAAGGATAAATCCCACAAGAGTGGTCATGAATGCTAGATTTCTTTACTGTTCGAAGAGAATGCTTATATCTGGGCGGGAATGACAGATGCTGTTGACTAAGCCGTATCATGCACACAAAAACAATCCCTTATATTCTACTTATTAATTCACATATCAAAGGAGTCAACTTACTACAAAAAATAAAATGATAGCTAGAACATCAAACAGTATTTGAAACCCCAGAATTAAGGACATGGTGTCCAGCATCGAACAAGCAGACTTACCCCGTCCATAACTGTCCAGGTATGTGGGGAATGGAGAGTCTGGATTTAAAGTTCACTCTCAACTCTCTCTTTTTGAAGACTTCACTCATTTCTGTGTTCTTTTTTTTTGTGAGCAAAACAATGAGTGCCTTCAGGGAGAAACAGCAGCTCTGTTATCCCCATTTGTATGTTTTGTGACTTAACACTTTAAACACTGCGCCCTGTGACAGCAGGCTTTTCAGAACAACTACTGCCTTAGATGTGGTCTGAAAATACATTCAACAAACTAGTTTGCTTAGACCGCATCCCGCCTTTTGGTCTCTCGCCTGAAACGTTTTATAATGAGCGTGAACGTCTTTCGTATCTGGGAAATTTAAATGCAACGTGAGGTGGACGCTGCAGTGTCTGCATCACTTTCCTTTTATAGTTCTTGTTATAACAGAGCTTCAACCGCAGCCTGTGGCCTCAGTCATGCTGCTCCGTCTGTCTAACGTGGTTTTCATGTACCGCTAAAACTAACAAACTACCATCGGCGCATGTTCAGATATCCCATTAAAATGTAGGAGGTCCCTTTTATGCCCTTGTTAGCTTATTATGCACCGTGGATAAAGGGATTCTGGGCGGGGGGAGAAGAAGGAAAAAACTTAGAACACAGGGCAGTCATCGTCAGACTGTTTGATGTAAGAAATGCAGTTGTGATGGATCAGGCATCAGCATTTAAATTGTCATCAAAGAGCAGAAAAGAAGCATCAGACTTAGAAACAAACTGCTTCAACCCAGTCAGACCTGATGCAGCATGAGAACTGGTACCTTTCAAGCCTGATGCTCACGTTGCATCATCATTCTCAAGAGACGTAGCCTGATAAACTAAGAGATGAACTTCAATTAGAAATAGGGGAAATAATTGGCCATACAAGCTGAGATGTTTACCTCGCAAATAGTTGTTTTTCCTTTTAATGTTTCCAGTTTCTCCAGGACATTTTTAATACATTTTTTTCCTGGAAAAAAAAGAAAAGCTTCTCACGTTGCACTGTGTCATTTAAAATGAAGACACCTCCGGGCAGAAGGGGGACTAAATAAAAATGTGTTGGACTGTAAAAGCTGAAGCCAACCCCAAAGACCTTCCCTTCAGTGCTCTTTTCTCCATCTGTAATCCATCTTTGCAGCTCCTCTTGCAGTTTGTAGCATTCATTAAATGGGTGTACTGCGATAGACATGTTCACTGCGTCTGCAGGAGCATCATGGACAGACTCACTTATTTGTGGAAGCCACTCAGAGGGGGGGAAAAAAATGCAATTCTCATTTTGATTCCCACAGTCTGCTCCAATTCTTATCCTATTTTTACACGCTACGTTTTCCTCACTAGTAAAACGTCTTTTAAGCACTAATTAGTCAGCTTCTGACTTTGCTGATTGAAGTTCAGTTTTAAAAGTTCAGGAGAAGTGTAAAAGTGCATGTGAGAAGCAGGGAGCAGATATGGGGCACGCTACGGAGATATTTTCTGGCCTACTGTACGAAGTGCACACTAGGAATAGGAAATAAACACAAAATTCTGTTTGAAAATGATCTGATAGTTTTATTCCACGCAAAACATCTTATTTCCAGTCTTAATCAGGTACTTGTTCAGAGGTTAGAAACAAGTGGCAAAAAATTGATTAAATCATTCAAAACAGGCTTTATGCAGCAAAATAACAAGTGAAAGACACTGAAATCCACCTTCATTATAGGTTCCTGGGGAAAAAATGAGCACCCAGGAACAAGAGAATAACTAAATAATGTGGATACTATGATAATGTGTTACTTCATTCCAGCAAAGTATGTTTATGTGATTAATTGAAGCAAGATTTTTTACAGTGACAGACAAAGATAAAAGCTGAAGGTTTCCTGGCTAATTGAGGCATAAAAGACATATTAATGATGAATTTAAAAGCTAAATATAATTAAAACAAGATGAATAATCTCATGTTTCCAGATCAAAGATTTTAAATCTAGATAAGAATATAACTATTTGCAGTTCAAAAGGGTAAAACAGGAACATATACAGTAAGAAGTGGAAAAGGACAGTTTAATAATGCTAGACACCCCCTTCCTCCTTTTTTTTTCTTTATCAACATTTCTGCCTGGATTCATGGGAGAGGTTATTCATAAACTGTGTGAAAGCATCTATTATTGATGCTCTGTCTGTGGTACAGGTCTTTTGGGAGCTCAGCACATCCACCCGCAGGATTAACAATGAGCCTTCACTATTTCCCAGCTCTACAGTGCACAAAATAATTTTTTATGGCGCTGTGCAGTGTGTCTGACGCCTCCCTGCCTTTGTTGCGCTCATTGTGTCCTTTGGTGATTGAGGCTATCGCGGAGCAGTTTAAACCCATATTTCTGGCTCAGGCTTTTGTCTCCATGCTGCTTGGCTTGTGATGCTAAATGTTGTCATTCACGTTTATCTGATGATCTTTCCGCAGGAAGTAGTCGAGACAACACCGAGCAGCCTGGGGACGCAACCAATCCACGACGCTATGAGACCACCACGCCTCTGATAGTGAAGGGCAAAGACCGCACACCTCTCAGCCGGCTCACGTCCGGGGTAAATACTCATTAGACCTTTTAAGTGGCACTAGTTTATTAGTCATAAGATGGTTCAGATGGGGACTAAGCTCATGCCAGCGTACTTCCAAGAGCTCAGCCTAGTACAGATGCCTGTTTTTTTGTTGGCCATAACCACACTGCATGATTCCCTCCCCTGTTGCCTGCTTTCCTGCTCGCTGGGTTTCTTCAGAAAGTCCCTTCTTTCTTTGCTCTGTTTATCCTCTTTGTTTTGTTCCATGTTGTGTGTGGGTTTTCTCCTCCCTCTTTTGTCCTGTTTTTGTTTGTTGCATATGCACTTACCCTGTAGGCAATACAAGCTCTGAAATCATTTCTGAAACAAAGCCTCTCTGCAGGCCAAAGTCAGCAGTGAGCCAACCCGAAGCTGTGAGAAAAGATTTTTTTTGGAGCTCAAAGCCACTTTCTAACATCTTGCAGTTTTGAGTAATTTATTTGCTGTATACATCAGCAAGATTGGAAGGTGCGGACATACAGTCAAATCTTCCTCGTCCAAATTCTTTAGATTTGAGGTATCTTGCAATAACAAAAGCTTGTCCTGCTTACTGCAACAGAAGAAGACTTTCAAACTTTTTTTTTTTTGTTTTACAAACTTTTCCAGAGAAGGGAAGTGCGTAGGTGTTGAGAAGTCCCTGAGCAATCATTTTTTTCTGGTGCAGGCAAGTCACCATCTGAGAGAGCTGTTTGTTTTCTGTCTGATGCTCCTCTCTTAAAGCCAATCAAAAGGCCAGTGATGTTAATTACAGAAAAATCACAAACATGTCATGTAGCCAAGTGGGAAATGAAACTTTGAACTTTATGGATTTAATTATGCACTCATTTTCCACTACATTAAATATGCTTACCCACTGGCTGCTGCTGACATAAGGCATTTTTGTTAAGATACATGAGTTTTGCATAAGTTATCTGCAAACTGACCACAAGAGCAGGGGGTTATTGGCTTAATGGAGATTGCTGTAAACCTCCTGAGATAACAAATTTGTACTGTAAAGCTGCGTCTTGTGTCAATAGGTTATCGAAGGGTCGTAAAGTAATGCAGAATCATTACTGGGTGACAGTGCATGGACTTTCCAGAGGCACATGCACACCCACACAGACACACACATACACTTGCAGTCATGGTCCCACGTGGGACACAGAAAGAGGTCAGACACTGGGCAGCGGTGCCACTAAATTTCTCTGTCAAAGAGCAAACTGAAGGCGACATTTAAAATATCAGTTGATGATGTGTGGATCTGCTGCATGTTGTCTTTTATTTATTTTTTTTTAATTTCTGTCTGTGCTGAGATACAGGAGCGTGCTGTTTTCATTTGGTCTGTTGAAACCTCCAGTCTCAAGTTCATGTACCCAAGCGTGTGAAAATGTAGGATGCCCCCATTTAATATTTAGGTCTTTATTACAAATGATAAGATCAGTGTCTGATCCATCCATCCATTGTTTGTAACCAGAGGAAAACCCTCGCAGGGATGGAGAAAACACACAAACTTTACATTGAAGGGTCCCAGCCTCGATTCTAACCAGCAACGTTCTTTCACATTGCCAACCATCACAATTTTGTCGGGTTCCTGCATGTTTGATTTTCTTGTGGGGGAAAAAAAAACAAATATTTAACCAAAAATCAGTTTTTCCATCTTTTCTGTGCTGAAATAACCTTAAAATCAATCCTTGATTTAATCTAAAACATGAATAATAGAGAAGAGGTTTATATCTTTTTGAACTTGACTGGTTTCTCAAATTTCAGTGATGATAAAATGATAGTACTCGTACTGCATGTTTTAGGGTGTGTTTTTAGGCCACCCACTGCTACATCAGGCTGTGTGCCTTCGTTTAAGATGTTGCTTCTGCCTTTAGCAGTCGTCTATAGACAAACTTCACCACCCGCAGTGGTTTTGCACGATGTTGGGACATCTCAAACCTGAGTTGTGACTTCCAGGTGACTGAAAAAACTGCACCTTTGTGTACGTCCATAGAGAACTCTTGAGGGTGAACTATGGCGGTGGCTTACCATAGTTATATAAATAAAAGTGGACATCAATTTTTCATTTTCCGCTATAAACTATGAATACAAATGAATTGATCATTTTATTTATTTTTAATTTTTTAGACATTGACTTTTCAATTTACTAAACGTTTGAACTTCAAACCATGAATGAATTTGAAATTGTCTTTGCTCAAATACTGGGTTTGTTTCATGTCAAACATGCTGCAAAGTGCAAATCAGTTCTAGATTAATCCGTCCGAAACGCACTGTTCCAAAAGTCTGAGGCTTCATCTAGGTGTTCGCTGTGAAACTTGACAGCACAGATCTGCTCAATGAAACACAGCTGCGTTCCAATGGTAGATGCGTGTGTGTAAATACATACATATATATACATATATATACATGTATATATATATATATATGTGTGTAGACATCAGCTGTAGCAGGAACCACTGGCAGGTCTCCTCTTGACATTTTGAGATTGTTGGAGGTCCCTTTAATTAACTTTAAGTCAGCTCTCTGGCTGAACTTGCCGAAGACGGCTTGACATGTCCAAGTTGGCAGTTATTTTAAATATTCTCCACTTGTAAGATATTTTCCAGACGATGGAATGGTTGACATAAAGTCTTTTGAGGTTGTTTTTTTTTTTTTTACATCCCCTCCCAGAGCTATTTGTTTCTGTCGTCATCTCCCTGAGAGAGCATTCAACAATCAAGAGATAACTAAATGTAATACGTAAGTGCTTCAATAAGACAAGCTCCTCCAAATGCTCTGTAAGGACATTCTGATACTGTGCACCTGAATCTAATTCTAGACATTTTAAGTACTAAAGCACACGGTGGTGGAAAGTTATTCCTCACAATAATGTTTGCGAGTTGTTTTTATATTATTATTATGCCGCTTTATTTGATGAGTTACATTATCATTCAAGTTCTTAATATAGTTAAAATGAATATCAAAACCACAAAAGCTGTTGTACATACTATTGTAATGCTATTGTTGCTATAGTAACAGCAGCTCTTCTCATACACTATAGCAAATGCTCATGGAGCTTCTTTTTAATCAGAAAAAAATGTGGAGCAACTGGTGAATCTATTCACAATGTGGCCCCGCAGTTACACAGTGTTCTGTTGAAGAAGTGAGAGGCTTTTTCGGTCACATCGTTGCACACAACACAAATAGTTTTCCACACAACAGCAGGGTGCTGTCAAATTGGTTGCCTTGCAGAGGAGATGCAGGTGTGCAGCGTGTCATCTGACATTCAGCTAACAGCTCTCTGCAGCTGGTCTTTCTTTCTCTATTATTCCTTGGCATTGTATCATTCTGCCAGCAGCAGTGGCAAAGGCATTTCTTTTTTCCCGAAGAGTCGCCATAATAAAGGCCACAGAAGGTGTAAACAGCAAACAGAAAACTATTATTGATGAGATCATGTTACTCAGGATTTCATTCATTCAAAGTTGTTTATGCCCGTGCTAAATTTTTTATTTGACCACCAAGTTTCTTCCGGCTGTAAATTATATTTGTCAAACAACAGGAAAACCGTTTCCTCCTTTCAGAGATCCACTGCTTTGTATTACTGCGGTGGCAGCTGAATGTGTCGGCGTTTGACACGTAATCAGTTGTTCAGCGAACGTTCAGAGGAGTCCGACAGATTGCTTTATTAAATGAGTAAATAATCGCATGGTTTTCCCTATGAATACATGTCGCACCAGGTCATTCTTCCTTAAAATCTGAGCCAAATGAATAAAAGTCGCTTCTGCTCTCTGTCTAATTATACACTAAATCAGTATTTTCAACTTCGGCCATCCAACCTCAAAGACCTCAGTATTATGGTGGAAGTAGAGTGGTCCAAGACGTTTTGTCGTAGTTAGAACAGATGTTGCTATTGTTTACTGAGATAGGAATAATCTCCCAAAATAACTGACCTATCGCAAGCCCTGCCCCCTTTGGTTATTGTTGCTAGGTCTGACAAGCCAACTGGTTGGCATGGCGATCTCACTGCCTCTCACTGCACTTCCAGGAGAAATATTGGCAGATTTTTGGAGGAATAAGGTGAATATTTCAGATAAGAGCAGATAGAAGGGCTTGCAGTACGCATTTGAAGGATATATTCATGATGTCTTGCTCACTCTGCAACAAAATGATAAAATACGAATGAGAAATAGAAGCTAAAGCTTACAGATCACAGAGCAAAAGTGAACCACCGCATCACCTGGTGATCGAGACAGATGACCAGAAAATAAAGAAGCAACGCTGTTCCTGTAAAGCTGGGTAGGTGTTTATGCAATATTACAGTCGTAAAGAAGCAAAAGCAATAGTCCTATATAACATAACAGGGAGCAGGTTGGCTAGTTTTAGATTGTTTTTTTCTTTTTGGGTTCACTAGTTGGTATCTGTTGGCAGTATAACATAATACTACGGTTACTTACCTTGGAACAGACAAAGCTGTGCTTGTTGTTATTTGAGGTGTTTAACTGGGTTTGAGGCCATCCACAAAGTTTAATCCACAGTCTACACTTTTCGGGGTTTAATTTCGGTTTTGGGAAGGGAAACAAAATAAGACCTCCTTCCAAACTCTCAAGGTAACACCAGTCACTGTTACAAGGGCCCCAGGCACAACGTTTAACCATAATTATAAAAAAACAACGTCCAAACCAGCTCAAAATGAAGAAATGATGCTATGTTTCTATTGAAGTCAACGGGGCTTTTCCCTGAACTTGTTGGACTTCTGGTGGGAGCCTGGTCTGTGTTGCACTGTGATTGGCCAGTCTGTGTTTCATGGGCGGGGCTTGTGATAGGTCACTTATTTAAATTTTTTTAAAAATTGCTCAAGATGAGTTAAACATAGTGGAGGCAGTGTCATAGTATGGACAAGTATGGCTACCAATGAAATGACGGTAAACGGTAATTTTGAGATGTTTAGGGTAATAAATGTTGTTCACCTTTAGCCAAATGCTACAAAACTGATTGGGCGGCACTTCTTAACACGATGAATAATGACTCTGAACACGCTGTGAAAGGAGCTCACGGTGGTTTTACTTCAGAGCCGTGGTGGTGGCGCATGACGGAAAAATCTGGGAAACGCTGCCGCTGTCCACATGCTTCTGGATCCAATGCAGTAATATTAATTGCCATTTGTCTGTGTCTTTTTCATCAAAAAGGAATTAAAAAAAACTAATTTTCAAAACTATGTCATCTGTATGACTATTTGTTGGTCTCAGGAGAAACAATGCAGGTAGATACATCATTTATGAAATTCTTAGAGATTCTAACTGTAGGATAGGACAGATAGTTTCAGCTTACCCTCCCTTGTGTCATGCACTGACTCCGTAATCTGTAGGATGTGGGAGCTTTCTTCCTGTTTCCTTGCACTATTGTGCTTTGCCACATCCTTCCTAGTGCACAGCATGCGTTCAAAGGAAGGTTAAACTTCTTATAAATGCTGATGCACGGGCAGGACTGGACGGAAACGGGGGGCACCCATTCACCACTCCTGATCTACTTTTGTGTTACAGATTTATCCTGCATCACTCCAGCTGGAGGTCCTTGTGGAGGGTGAACACCTGGTCCTGTTACTGGAAAAAAATGAGTGAGTCTTCCTATGATTCATTTTATTCTCCCTCCATAATCATCAGGGGCACTGAGATGAAGAAAACTACGAAGATATTTATTATGTAACCGCATGCAGAGCTAAAAGGCGGACCTCCACCCCTAATTTCGGCTGGTGTTAGTTACACATGCAAGACGAGGATGAGCTGGATGGGTCTGAGCTGTGATACGGTATATTAAAAGAGGGAGAAATAATATGTCCCCCTGGGAGAGGACTCTTATATGGTTCATTCTCTCTGAAGGGCCGAGTGATGAAAGCTGTTGAAGAATAAGGCTCAGGAGAGCTCTGAGGACTTCTTTGCTTTCTCTCTCCTCTTATAACTTCTCTCCTTTCCAGACTTTGGAAAATAATACAGCGAACTCTGAATGGAGGGATGGGGATCATGTGGAGTTCACAAATATTTACAGACAGCCAAATTCTCGTGCTCAAACTGTGTCATGCGGAGGCACCAAAGATTGCTGTGAGAGCAAGAGATAATCCAGCTTGCATGTTTGTAGAAGATGTGCAATCTTAGAAGACATGTGGGGAGGGGAAGGCAATATTTTCCCGTGTTGCTTTGGGATGAAGATATTGACACTGAATTGATTGACTTTGAGGGATACAGTTTTGACAGCCAACATCATTAAAAGCGTTCTCCTCAGATACCAGTCCGACAGTTCAGCCAAACACAGAGCAGGTGGTCTCTGACCTCTGTTTGCCAGCGTCAGTTCAGAAGAAAAGGGAAAAGATGAGGGCTCATGACAGAAAATATATGAAAAGCAGTGAGATCATGGAAGTTATACGATAATTTCTGGTAATATCTTACATTTGGCACTATAATTGTTTTCTGAGGCTTCTCAGACTAGAGGAGGAATTTTGTGGGTCTTAGCAGGATTCATGTGACTGTCATCTGACCCTTGAGGATTCTGAGCATACAGTCATCATTAGTAAAATAATTTCCGAGGTAATTTAAACATTCTGAACAGAAGGCGATATTTAAATCTCTTAGAAATACAAAGTCAGTATTGTCTTACCCTAATTTCCCTGTGGGGACCTCCCGAAGACATTAATAAAGTTCTATCTAATCTAATCTAATCTAATCTAGTGGTGGTATTTGGCTAAAATGTTGTTCAGGTGTGCAGGACCTGTTCATTACATGACCTCCTTGTCTGGCAGAATCCAGAAACAGTATATCAGAACAAAGACATACCAGCTGTCCAGCACAGGGGTGGAGGAAGGATGATTTGGACTTGTTTCGCAGCCACATGACAAGTGCACCTTGCAGGGATTGAACTGATACTGAACAAGATTTTAGACCATCTGGGAGCTTAACTAAAAATCTTTGTGCAATAGGAAAGAGAATCCAAATCCATTAGGAAATAGAGTTAATAATGGCCTAAAAGGAAAATAATCAATGTTATGTTGGCTCGGTCTGAACCCCGATGACTAACAAACAACAATACAGCAAAGAATTTATGCACAATAATGTGAGACACTGGTCACATCGTATAAAAATGAAATAGTGAATAGTGGGTCTGTTTCTGCATTCAGGCTCATGCTTTATTAAATAAAATCTGATGTGCTGTTGACAGTTTAAGACTGTGTTACCTTCTTTTTAAGCCTGGTGAGAGCCAGGGTAACTTTTCTTTTTATTTTCATAACCTGATGATCAAAACTTCCAAATTCATTTTGTACCTGAATCGTGCAGCAGCGATATGATGTGATGCCTCGTTTTTTTGTGTTTTTTTTTTTCTTTGTTTTTTTTTTTTGCTTAAATCTGCTGAGCTCATGCCGTTTGCTCGGTTGGCACGGCTGCAGAGCACACCTGTCCCACGGCCAGAGTGAGATGATCTCGGTCCTCACCAACATAAACACGCGGCCAGAGCCAATTAATAAACTGCTGTTTGCGAGCCCCTTGGCTCTGCAACAGACAAACTTGGCCACAGGAAGAGAGATACAAATCTACAGAGAGAATGAATCAGCAGGGGGTCTGCTGTGTGTGTGTGTCTGAAAGTGAACTTGGCCCCTTTTTCTGTACTTAGACTTATAAATTTAGGTTTATTGAACTTAACGTTGAATTTAAACTGAAGTTAATTTCACTTTGTGGTAAAATACATGTGATCCTCGCAGCAGGTTTATTTGTAGAGCACATTTCATACACAAAGGCAACTTTACAAGATGAAATAAATTAATTTAAAAGAAAAAATAATAATGAAATAAAAATGATGTATAATTGGACAAAAAAAGGATTAAAAACAAAGAACAGTGAAAACAGAATTTACAGTTTGAGTACATTTGATATCATAGTAGCTAAATGCATTTTCACCATGTTTGGTCCTAACTGGAGGTTCCACCAGCTGACTAAAGATCTCAGAGATCTACTGGTTTATGTTCTACTAGAAGATCAGTGATGTATTCTGGCACCAGATTATCAAGTGATCTGTAAACTAACAGCAACACTTCAAAGTCTGTTCTGTAGGTAACTGGTAACCAGTGTAAGGATCTCAGGACAGGGGTAATGTGTTCAGTTTTCCTGGTTCTGGTTAGGAGAACCTGTGAGGACTCTGGGAGCAGCGTTCTGGATGAGCTGAAGCCGTCTGATTGTCTTTTTGGGGAAAAAACGACAATCTAGTATCAGACTAACTGTCTAATTAAAACTGAAGTCATCAAACTTCTACTTCAGAGCAAAATTCTGTGAATTTGATGAGTAAATACGTGTATTTTTTGCTCCATAATATCTCTGATTCGGGATTTTGACATCAGTAAGAGACTTAGATCAAGCTCTATTTCATGCTATTGCATATTGACGTCTTCTTTTCTTTTCTTTTCTTTTCTTTTCTTAGCATGCATCACTTTATACAGATTTCCTGGTTTAACATAACGGAGAACATTTTGCCCATTTTCGTTAGAGTAATGGAAATAGCCTTGTCATATTTAATGTTTTAAGCTTGATGTATTGTGCAGTGCAAACAGAGCTGGACTGACGTGCGGACGTTCGCAAGCAGCTGCAGCTTTGAAGTACAGCAATGATCAATGGCAAAACAGGCCAGCTTCAAATGATTAATGGTGATCTTATGGGACAATCCGCATTAGTCTTGATTAAAGACTTCAATAACACTGTCTGGGCGGTGAAGACGCTCATGTGCCTGTTTTTGAGAAGAAAAAAGAAGGAGGAATCAGTGGCAAAGATATGCAGCTGGACTCATTTAGTGAGGTGTGGTACGCACATTCGGTTTTTATTATTTCTGGTTAGTATCATTTGAAACTGTTGAGGACCGATGGAACACTTTTTTTGGGCCAAATTTGTGAAATATGAACAGAATAAACTTTGAGCACGGTAAAATCTGTACGTTTTGGCATTCATGAAAGAAATTCAAGACAAATCTGAGTAGAGCACATATTTAGCACTGGTTTTACACACGGCTCATTTATGTTCCCGATAATCTTGGGTCTGTGTTCTACAACGATGATCTCAGAGGTCATTTGATCAACTTTGAGGAACCAATGCAATGAAAGGAGAATGTAAAGAGCATTTGGTTAGCGAGCTGGTTGGAGGAGATGGCAAAGATGGCAGACCTCGTATGTTTCTGGTTGCACCTGCAAGAAATATGGTTCAATTAAGTCTTCTTGACTTACCCCGCAGAGGTGATGCTTCAGCAAAACTGGATGTAGTTTGTTTGGGCTTAAGTTTATGTGGTTTTCGTGTCTTTAAACACCTGCTTCACACATCTGACCAAAAAAACAGCCGCCATGTTTTGCATTTCTTTCTGCAATTTCTACACTCACGGGTCACGAGCAGCACTGGTGTGACTCCAGCTCCCACTGACACCCGACCACACAATGTCCTTGCTCTGCCTGCAACTCTAAAAATGAATCAAGCTCAAGCAGGGTCTGCATGAGCCCTGGAATGAGGATTAACATTTGGATTATGTTGGTCTGATATCATGCATTTCTGTGCTTTTCAGACTCTTGTGTGTGCATACAACCTGCAAACAATCTTGGATAATTAGCATGGAGCAGTGTAAAACTGGCCAGTGTCATGTGCTGGCTTTATTTTAAGATGTACGTGGAAATAAAAACACTTTATATACTTAATGCATTTCTTTTTAATCCTCTTTTACTGACTTAAGAATGTGTCCTAATTAAGTCTACAGTTGACTTAAGGTACACAATGTGTGATGTTATTATGATTCATTTTGGTCCTTCTGAAGTTCTAAAATCAGAATTGACCTTAATATGTTCGAGCACTAACTGGCTCTCTCCACCTGACCAGGCACTTCCAAGTGAGAACATTTCCTTTCATTCTTCTGCAGCAGGAAAGAAAGGAGGAAAAGCCCTTCTGAAGGCCACAGCCACACTGAGAAATCATTATGATTTTGACAAAAAAAAAAGAAAATCCCCATAGCAACTGACCTCTGTGTGTTCCTTGGTAAAGAAGCTGCATCTGATTTCAGTAAACCTACAATATCAACATGTCCCTTGGTGAGATTTCAGACAGGAGAGCATTATTAGCTGCAGAATCTTCAGCCATAATAAAAAGATTACCAGGTTGCTGCTGCACTCTGATTTGTCTTTTACTTTCTTCGTGGAAAAACAAATAAACAGCTGCTCATTTGGCTTCCAGCTCTCATACGTCATATACGTCTCATACGTCAGACTTGGTAGTGAGTGTTCCCATTTCTTTATAAAGTTACAGACTAGCTAGAGAAGCAGGGTGAGGTCAGCTCGACAGTGGATGTTTAGAAGCAGCAAACTTTACAAGCAACATGTCATCACTCCTTTTTTTCAGCTGTCTCTCAGCAACACTTCCATCACTCCCACTTCACTTGTTTCCCTGTGTCTTCCTAAATATCTGTTATTAAGTTGATGTGATGCTTTCTTCCCACAGTTCTCGCTATATCTTCAGCTCCTCCATCCGCTTTCTTTTGCTATATTTCCTTCCCTACAACATATCCCACCTTACTCCCACACTCTTTGCTCATAAATGTTTGTGTTTTCACTCAGCAGCTCCTTTGTCACCACACAATCTTAAACCCTGTCAAAGCCACCCGGGGGGAAATGTTGGACCTCAGCCTGCTGTTTGGTGCCAACACCTGTGTATTTGGAATCTGGTGCCAAGTCTCTCTATGACTTTCCTTTGGATGCCAAGATATAATTTTTTTTTGTGCCTGTCACAATCAGTTCATGCATTATTATTGCTGTCTAAGCACCGCTTGTCTGTGTGAGCTTGTATTAGCTCCTTTTCCGTTCTGGGCCGTTCTATTATATGCCTGTTACTCTGGTAAACTGATGTGGCATAGTATAGCTGGAAAAAAAAAAGGATTTTGCACTTTCATTATAATCCAAGAATCGTACTTAGATTGCCAGCAGCACTGCATAAAAATAATGTGGAGAATACGGCGACATAACTTGCATGTCCGTCTGTTTGTGTTTGATAACAGTGATTTTATTGGTCCTGAAGACTGACAATAAGTTGTGAAGAGATTTGAAATCTACTACTTTTTGGTGGGAATTAGAAATTTCATGGTGTAAAAGCTGTTAATTGTCGTGTTAAGAGACGAATCTGGGTGGTGCTGATAGAAAAGAATAGGTTATGAGCCTGGTGAGACGCCCTAACTGAGGTGCTGTGTGGGCCCTCATGGGTTCTCACTATTGTTTTGCATGGCTAACTTGGAATTTATCCAGGAGCAACCGCATATACCTTCATTGCAATAGGACTCGCATGCTTTTCTGTGTTTTTAGACTTAACTGAACTGTTGCAAGTGTGAATTCTTACAGTAAACATTGTGAGAGGGACAGCTTCTGGTATATACTGTATGACAGTAGTGGTCATCTTCTTCAACTTCTGGTGGACGATTTCATACCCAGGATCTGATTCTGGCAGGATAGCTGGACTAGCATAATCGATTTCTCAAAGTTTTTGTATATATTGTAGCTTGATTTAGAGCTCTGCGTTCCATTTCAGACCTGAAGGCATTCATGCGGCACTCCGTCCCCTGAAGGAGAGCTTGCAGAAATCTGAACAATCAGAAAACATATTCTTTGTCTTGTGGTATTTTTTTCTTCATTGTTCTAAAGCAAACTGAAAACTGTTTGGAGGTATTCTGGGTGGTCATCTGATGTCATATTTAAGGAAACTGTTCTTGTTGAGAGCTTAAGCTGGTACTGGCTAAAGCCAGTGTTGAATGGTTTTTAAAGGTTACATTTAATGTTCAAACTCATCTCAGTATTACAACAACGACGGAGGAAACTGGACTGTTAGCAGCTTTCCTATTTGCTACTGCTTGTTGTACTGGTGCCAGTTCCTCTTGACGAGATCAGTACCTGGCTTGGGCAGGGATATAACGTTTGACTAAATACATTTTTGCCACTGCTGACTGCTCAGTATTCTGGACTTTGTCTTATTTACATAACACGACTTCAGGCAGTAGCTGAATAACTTTTATTATGACAAACACTAAAACAAGGAAAATATCTAATCTGGCCGCTTTGGCAGTCTCATAGACTTCTCTCACGGTATGTGCATCAGTCCTGAGAAAGTTCCCCAAACCATACATCTTGTCTCTTTTAATCAGACTAACAGAATTCCTCCTCTGTTTTTCCGATGACATTGTAGTTGGAGTTACTGTTGGGCCGAGAGCACCTAGTAATCACATTTTGCTTCCTGACATATTTGATTAGTTGCCTTAAGAGTTTTGAAAATAATGCATAGTGCCCTTGGGGAAATTTGCCCAGTCCTGAAGGACAAGATAAAAAAAGAAAAAATCATGATAATATTAAAGTAAGGGAGAGTGGTCTCAGGTTTTGCTTTAGAAGATTCAAGTGGCAGCTTTCTTGATCAGTGGGATCAGGGCCAAAGTAACCTGATTTATTTATTTTTCCCTCCATATGTTCATTGTGCTCATGTGCCTCCCATATTCCATATTTGGAAATCTTTGCAGAGCATCAATGTAAAGCCAGTTTTAAGATCATCATTTACAAACACGTGGCCCCATATTGCTTGAAACCATCTCAGTCATTCTGATATTTCTGTTACAATACAAGTAGCTTCAAGAAGTTGGGGAAAATAATTTGCCAAAAAAAAAAAAGTATGTGAGCCTCATATACCTATAACAATGCTTTAAATTCAGTGTTATTATGGCACATGCCACCATCTACTTGTTCCCTGCTGTTTTTACGGGTCTGAAGAGGTACAGGCGAAGGCGAAGGTGCTGCCACAGCACTTCTCCAGTACAGATAGGTTATGCTTTGTACCTCTGTCTCTGTCCTCCATATGCTCATTTCTCATTCATGCAGGGTTACAAGGCGAAACAGAGTGAAACATCTTAACAGAGGAGGAACTTTTACCAAATCTAAACCTCACCTCCTGTGTACAGAGAGTGGGTCACCTGTAAAAAGAACAAGCTTGGAGACCCGTTAGGATCCTGCAAGCTTAAGAGACTTTCTATGATCTGAGCACTTTTCAGAGAGTAAGAGTCTCCAGATGAGAGAACAGAAACATGAGCGGCCGTGTGCACAAATTCCTTAAAAGGGCTGTGGCTTTTTGAAATTCTGTGATATTCTCAGTATGGCGTCAGTGGAATGAACTGTTCCCATGGTGTAGATGAGGAGAAAATCTATTATCAGTGTTGGGCCTTTTGATAGAATGGAGCAGGGCTACAGATGTTGATGATGCATAATAGCTGGTTCTTACCTGGGTATCACTTACCCACATCGGCTGGAAATGTTTTCTGAAGAGTATGAGAGTGATATTATCACCGTGCTGCACACAGATGGATTTCTCAAGAGAAAATGCATCCATGATCTGTGCCATCACCATGCACGTCCATATATTTGTAGGATGCAGGTATTGACTTGCGCAGTTTGTCATGAAAGTACAGCTCCAACATCTGGCGGCGAGCCTGCACGTGTATCGTAATCACTTTTCAAGCACAGCCTCTCCAAATCTTTAACTGTAAAAGCATGCCGTAAAGGTTTTAATGAGAAATCTTTTCCAAAGTCGAAATTGCTTGGTGCGTGATTCACTGCCTTCTCTAAATCTGTCGGTACGAAGCTGTTTTGTTCGTTGTGCTTAACTGAAACATTTAATCCCGGTAGTAGTGTTCCCCCCGACATCAGTCCATATAGCTGGCTTTAGATGCAGATTGTGGGATTATAGATTTTTACTGGTGCCCCCAACCTATAGAGAGCTGCAGCATTTCAGACTGATGGTTTGATTTTGTCTGTTGGAGATCTAATCAGATGATTGTCTGCCTCTTATAATTTTATATATGTAGTGCGACTATTGCCATATGGTCCTGGATGCAGATTTCAGCACAATGTGACAAAACGCTTTGTCATATTGGAGAATGTTTTATTGAATTGCAGAGAATGAATAAATGTAGCACAGTAAATGCACTTGCTCCAGACACTCAAACCTTGAACCCAAAATCCAGCTTCTGATTATCTTGAAAGCACTTTGTTGTCTCGCCACCTGTGGTCCGTCCAGTAATTGACATCCTCCACTCAATACCCGGCAGCCGTGACTTAGGTCACACCACATCAGCGACAGATAGCTCACCCTGCTCCTCACTTTAAACTGATATATCAGTGCGAAGTGAAAGTTTCCATCTCCACCATATTTGTGGGGTAATGAGCTGGAGAATGACAGATTGTACGCTATTATCTAATTGGAGAGTCAGTGCAGTATCCATTAAAGTGTGGATAGAGTGGGTTTAATGACGGTAGAAGTTTTTTAAGAGGAGGGCAAAAGCTCCGGGACCGGAGGGATGATGATGGGTGACACGTGCAGCCCCGCGTGTAAAACAATAAAGGGGTTTTCTCACGCAGCGCAGGTTTTCATGGCTGCTCAAAGCCTGTCGAATGTTAAATAAAAATAAATAAATAAATGAGCAAAAGTGTTGAATGGATGAAGTTGTTTTTGATAGAGCAGGAGGTGATTCATGGTCATATTCATAATTTAGTCGTTGTTTTTTTTTTCCCCCTTTTCTTTGTGTTCAAAGACAACGGTAACAGAAGAAGACAAAAATAAAAAGGATGAAAAATGAAAGACATCTTTAATGTCTTCTCCGCTCAGCTCTTAATTGCGTATTTCCCCCATAGACAAAACTATGGCTGAACAATGAGGTTGCCCTGGGGAACCGACATAGATTAATTGGACAGATAGGAACCCTCTGACATTAACATTTATGCATTTGTTTACTCTTTTTCAATGAATAATAATGGGCCACCTCCCGTGAAGATCCCTGGTCCCTCATTAGTTCCGGTGTGTAGCTTGTTATGGATAAGAATATTGAAGAAGTAAAAGCAAAAAAAACAAAAAACAAAACAAAACAAAACATCTCTGTTCTTTGCAAGCTATTTCTAGACATTTTAAGAATCCTTCTTTTCCCAGAAGTTCTGCTAATTCTGGTTCTTGTGCATACAGGCAGGAAGTTAAAAGGCCCTTTAGAGGTTAATTAAGGTTAGGGTCTGTTGTGCAAAATGTACAACTTAGTGAATGGTGTTCTTTCAGATGTTTTCTTCTTTTCTTTTTTTTTTAACTGAAGTTTAGAAGCTTTAAGAAGGAGGTTAGCTGGAAGCATCTATGAAGTTTTTAAAAAGGCAGAGAAAAATGCAGCAGTCAATGGCTCCATACGGCATACCTTCACCTCCTTTAAAAGTGGCCTATTAGATAAAAAGACACAGCAGCTTTTGTACATGTCAGAGTTAACCTTAAAGTAACAATGCACCAACAGAATGCGAAGCAGATGTGTTCCTGTGATCTAGTCATGTTGTATTCTGTTAATTGTTCAAGAACCTACATCTCCTAATTACTTTACTCTTAGTGTGTATTTAAACTGGCTTGTAGCTAAAACTAAAGCTTTGACTAATACGGTATTAACAGCTGCTTTTCAAATCTTCCTCACACGTTCATAGCTGACAAAACCTCAAACATTCAGAGCCACCAGTATGCTCGAGGCTTCTGTAAGCAGAAGACAGGAAGGAAGGAACTTTACTGGGAGACTGTCGGCCACTTCCAACTAGCATCCATCAGAGTCAGAAGTTCACCTAACTCTGCTGCTTATTGGCAAAGTGGTGGGTGGAGATGGATTTATTATATATGTGAATGACATACTAGGGGAAAAAAGGTGAAAAAGATGACATGCATTAACTTCTGGGGAAACTAAGTGTCATGTTGTGAATGTGGAGCCATCTCGACGCAGACAGGATTGGAAGGTTTTTTTGCTGTAGCGAATGGGACCAGATGCTGTCATCGATGGCAAGGCTTGACACATCTGGAGACGACGGTGCACAAGCTCTCAGTGCGGATTAATTTTTTCAGCTACATCACACATCCTGGCGTGATAAAATAAAATGATGTAGTAAGGAAATATAATGGAAAAACCGTGCCACGTCAAGTGGACCCAGTGATTATCACAATGTCACAATGCTTCACCAGAATATAGTCCCTTATATGAATGTTCCTTTGGGCCCTGTGGACTGTGGAGTTTTGTGGAAGGGGACTGCCTCCCCCAGATGCCATCAGGTCCCATTAGATTGCTGTCTGTGGTGCTGGAAGACCAAATGAAGACCTCAGATTCTTTCCTGGTTTCTCTGAGCACTTCTGAAAAAAATAAAAAAAAGATGTTGCCATATTGGGGATGTAATTGATCTGCAAAATAATTTAGGTAGATGCCAAGTGCCAAAATGGGAGTCATGTGAATGCCAGGATGTAAGTAGTGTTTTCTCACGTGGTCATAATGTTCTGATCCATCGGTGTACTTCCAGTTAGTTTGCTAAATTAGGCCAGCAGGGGCTTTATCAGACTGAATAATTAGAAGAGTGGTCTGTGTCCTCTTATCAAACTCAAATCAATTACCACAATGTTGGCATATCCCTTTAAATCCAAGCCAAGGTAAAATATGAGAGCACTGTTTTTGCACAAGATGAATGCATGACTTTGAAAAGTGTTGTAGGGGTTTATTTAGTTTCCAATAAATGAATCAATGCAAATGATTAAAATAAATAAAGAAAAAACAAGGAGAAGCAAATTAAATAGTAGATGCTATCATTAGAACCTTTGTAAGCTCTGCTGTGTTCCACTAACAGCTTACAGTTCTAAGAGTTTATGGTTCACTGATTGTTCATGGTGCTGATGTTGCCTCCAGGCACATCATTTTTTATGTGCCCAGCAACACTCTGTGATCCATTGTTTGGGTAACAAAGAATTCTTGGGTTCGTTCCTTGACCACACGTTTCACATCAACAGCATCCTAATATTTAGCTGTGTAAGCTTGGAGCTTTAATTAATGAGCCGCCTTGGTGGTGCAGCACGTCGAGAGGACGAAAACGCCCGGGGCTAATTTTACTCGAGATGAACAGGTTGAGTCTGTTTATCGCAGCGGACGATATGCAAACAGAAGTTGGAAGAACGGCCTGAATGCATGCGCCGGCCTCACTTTTACTGTATTTCTCAGGAGCGCATTTTCCCTCACGATGATTTAACAAAGTTTTCCCTTTAAAGGGAGCAGGGGAATATGACATCATGCTTTTTTTGTACAGTTATGAGGAAAATATGTTTAGTGTGGGGATCGTTTGATGGTGTTAAATATTCCGGACGTGTGGGCCAGCAGCTATGAAACTTCTCATTCTTTAACGGCTCTGCTGAGCCTCTCTGCTGTCAGCTGCACTGGTTACCGTTGCGCTCAGAACTGAGGAAATTAATAAAAGCAATGAAGCTGCAACACAAATGGCAATGCTTCACACTCAGAATGAAGAGTGCTTTTACTTTTAAGCATAAAAAAACATGCGGCCCTGACACCGCAGCGTGTTGAATCCTTGTTTTGCAACTAGAGCCCTTTTAGTGCTTTTTTTTTTTTTTTAAATCAAAATTATATTATCCATCCCAAAGACTTTCTAAGACATTACTGTGATAAATTGCAGTGCCAGTAAAAAGCAATATGTAACAGAAAGATCAAATGTGTGCCTGCGCGTCAAAAGAAGAGGATGGAGGAGAAAATAATTCCTTTGGAGACTGAAAGAACATTCTGCATGGCAGCTGGAGAGGGCATCCTGAGAGGAAAAGAACCTGACACACTTCTCAATAATGCAATCACCTTCCATTCAAATGTTGTACAGCCAGAACGGTCGAGGTTTTGATTACAATCCCAGGAATCAGTATGCGATTTCACAGCAAATGCACTCATGAAACAATCAACACAGAATCTGCATCACTAGATAGGTTGCCTCATTTAACAGTTTCATAAGCTAAAAAATTGCCTTCCTGTGCTCCGGTTTCACTTCTCTCCACTGATGTATAAAGACTGCCACATTCACCTTGTTTTTAAAAGTTAAACAACATATTTGCAGTCCCTGAATCCGTTGGAGTATATATATTAGTTTTATAATGCTTTGAATTCGCTTGTTTTGTGATGAGGTGATGAGGTTTTTCTTTAGATTGTATCAGGAGTATTTTTCTTGACAGTCCGAACAGCCAAAAAGCCTATGAAATAGGATTTTTCTAAATTGGATTCAAACCATGTACAGAAGTTCTTTCAAACTGCAATTCCAAGTCGCTTTGCACAGCTGCATCTCAGTTTGAATGGTCTGATCGGATTGACGTAACACTGACGGCGTCTTCCAGAGAGATAACTAACAGCCAGACTGTGTGGACCGTGCACACTTCTATACTGATGTACAAGCAGGAATAAAGCAGTGCACAGGAGCCTCTGTCTCACTTTTCTTTTAATTAGTGATTAAATTTAAACTGTGATGTAGTAAATCTAGTTATGCTGGCTTGCCTACATCCATCTATGTGCATCGGTTACCACAGCAACCACGTGTATAAGGGAAGTCAGCTAAGACACGCAGGACCGATTGGATCACTTGCAGTAATTGGTGTAAACAGTCGCTCAGAAAGAGAAGATTTTGGACAGCAAATCAAGGAATGAGACTCCAGCTGGCGGTATGAACAGGGCCTGCATGTCCTGAAATGGATTCTCTAAGTGACCGGTGTTTTTTGTGGCTTCATCATCTGTTGACAGAGCATCGTTACCGTGACGCTTCGTTGTTGACATTCATGCCAATGAAACAAATTTGAAATATAGTTCCCACTGCTCTGCCACGCAGCCATTAGCTTTCTGCTAGTCATCTGTCTTAATCTAGGTGAGCTATCGTAATCTGTGGAGTGTCATTTCTCATTAGGCTTTTGAGGAGTTACAAGAGAATTCATCTGCAACCTGCAGGACTACGTTCCACCCACTTTAAGGTTAGCCTAGTTTATCCATAAAAACCACACACACCCATAGAGAAAATAGAAGTGAAGTGTAATCCTGGTGATCCTTAGAGCGGTGTTTTTCAGAACTGGTCTTCAAGGCACACTATCCTGCATGTTTTAAACGCACCTGACAATTCGCGGGTCATTGACAGACTTGTGTAGACCTCCAAGTCAAGCTTATGGCCATCCAATCAAATGAAATTGATTAGGGTTAGGGTCTAAAACATCTAAGAGTGCTTTCACACCTGTTGGTCCGGTAAAGTGGTTCCATTTGGCCCAAAAGTTGCTACAATGTTGCAATTCTCAACTAGTTCGGTTCACATTCACATCAGTGTTTTTGCAAACGAACCAACAACTGTGGATGTTATATATC
>JBAMYA010043766.1:0-13052 GCA_037176975.1 Arrhamphus sclerolepis | reverse complement strand
ATGTGTGGAAATATTATCACAGCACATGATAATACACACAGCTGGCAATGACTGTATGTGTATGTACATAAATATAGATGTGTATATATATATATATGTGTGTGTATTTTCATTATTAACGTATGCTGAAATTATTTCTGTGCCATTTCTGCACTATAGCTATTCATCCGTACATTCAAGTCACCAGTCTATCACAGGGCCAAAAAGACAAAGAAGACAAGCAACGATGAACATTTACACTCCCTCCTCCAGACAAATTCAAGTGATTAAGCTGTGCATGTTTTCGGACTGTGCAGGGAATGCCACACCATCACACGGAGAGGATTCAAACCACACATATGTGATCCATCCAGGTCTGCAGTGAGGAATCTTCTTGCTGCGGCGCAATAGTGTCAGCCTCCACACCACTTTGCTGTTCCTCTCAAAGCAACTAATTAAAATTAGATTGGCGCATATTTTTTTTTCTACACAAAATTTCAGAAATCTCCCTGTTTGCTTTGCGACAACATAGAACCAGAGCTGATGACATGTATTTGCCCACAACTGGGCAAGTCGATTTTACACATTGTCGCATCTGCTTGCCTTCTGGGAGTAAATACAATTAGAAGTGATGCAGAAATAGCCTGGAACACTGGTCTGCAGACTTTCTCCCATTTAATTATATATTCTGAGTGAACTAGTCCACATTCCCAAAACCATCCACAAATTCTTTTTTCTCACCTTGCAAGTCTAGAGTTGGTGAACACTTTGAAGTCTGTTACTTGGATAAGCTAATAGTAGCTGAAGCACTGCGGTGTAATTCATAATTCTAAAAGCTAAATTCACAATTTATTTTATAGTAAATGAGGAAGTGCAACAGAAATGTAGGTATCATATCTTGAAATCTATTAGATGTTACTGTCACTAAAAGGAGTTGACATGACACTGTATAATTATAAGTATGACATTATTATCAGTCAGAAGAATCTACAAACTGGTATACTTAAAGTGTATGGTTGTGAGCTAAGAGAAGCGGTGCATAGGAGTAGATGCAACTTAAATGACTGAAGCATGTATGAAATTATTTTGGGAAAGAGACCATGAGAATTTTTGCTGAAGATGGATAGAGCTGCTAATCACAACCAGCAAGTTTTATGTTTTTTGTTTGCACGAAAAAAGACACCATGGCCACATTCAAGCACAAAGATGTTGGACCAATTTAACAGTAAGTTCCATGAGTGCAGTACCAGTAGTGCTGAGACTTTAAAGAGAATTTTAAGGCTGATGCACCAAAAGTGGTGGATGACCAGATGTACACTGCGTGGGAGCTGGACACGAGGAATCAGAAAGTGTCACTGCTCCTCACAAAGACATTCAGGTCAGCGACAGTCTTCCCCTAGCAGCCCAAATCCAGTCTGGTGTTATCACTAATGTTGCCATTTCTGTGTTGGTACACGCATGTTTCAACACTGTGTAATGATCTCCCTGAATAAATAGTGCACTGTAAATATGTATTTTTCCGTTGGCCTTTAAATTAGAGGCAGAACCCTGCATGAAAATAAATGAGGGTGAATATCAACAAAATTACTGTGTAGGATGAGATGCATATCTCCTTATGTTAAAGAAATTACCTAGACTCTAGTATATGATCTTTAAGCAAAGACACAGAAAAAGAGATCTCCAGTGGATGATGTGGCATTTTTCTTAAGATACTGCAACCAAGATCAAACTAAACCTCAGCTGCAGGTTAAACCACAGGTGTAACTGAAACGTAATTGGGCTTTAGGAGATGACATAACTGTACATCCTGCTGGGGTTTAACACCAATTTAAAATCTAAACTTCAGCTAACATAGTGACAGTGTAATTGTCCATAGTAGTTCCAGAGAAGAGGGGGTTATGCCTTTGTCATTCTGGTATACATATACTTGTAAACATGTACATACGCATTGTGCATTTTAATGTGGTATACTGTATTGGCTAGGCCCCATTTTCCTGGTAAAAAGAGAGTTTAGCTATATAAATTTCAATAATACACAATAAACATATTCCACATTGTACTAAATTATACTAAAAACCATATAGTTAGCCATATATAAGTTTTGAAAAACTCGTAGAAACAAAACTGTCACAAAACCGAGAAAATACTAGTGTTTCATAGTGTCGAAACATGGATGTGCTAATAGAGGCAACCCGAGTGCCACGAAATGATGCTATTGTTATCCACTAGGTGGCAGTAACACATTGCATTTAGGGGCTTTTTGCAGACACAACCGCCAAAACAAAGTAAACAGATTGTTCATTTAAGATCATTTTCTACCTTTAAAGAACCATGGTGTATTACTGCTAGTGCATGTCACGTTGCTCCAACGCAAAGAAGCTACACATCTATCCTTTCATGGATAACGTGATGTAGGTAAAGTTGTTGAAAGATCACACTGCACAGAGAAGATGGAAGGCTCTGATCCTGTGTGAGAACAAAATGTCAATGTGCTGAACCTCACAACAAATTCCAGGTTAAGTTCCCATCCTTTCCTCAAAGAAAAGACCAGCACTGACGACTACCTGAGTTGAGATCCTGTCTTCTGTTCCGTGAATGAGTAGAGGAAGCTGCTAGCGGAGGGAAGACTGGGAAGGCACAAGTCTGGAAAGTCCCAGGTAAACATGAGTGCTGCCAGTATGACAAGCCATTTGAGAATTTATTCCATATCCTAGCTTATCAGACCTTAGTCTATACTTATAAAAGTTTAACTTTTTTTTTGCGCTAGTTCACCATTTTGTTGAACAAAAGGTTGTACTAGTCACACTTTTCAAGCAACTAGTAACATCTTAGCTCAGCTAGCTTGAGCAGAGGCTGTACTCGTGAAGCCACGCCCCACACTAGTAGCACTGAAAGTCCAACCTAGTCATCTTTTTAACACACCAGTGGGATTCTGGGCCAAACTAGCTAGCATATACATCATACAAGTTAACTAGTGAGTTTCAAAATATCTCACCTGTTAATTAAATAACACAGGTTTCTGCTTCCTAGTTAACGGGTGACAGTCAATTGTCTGCACTTGTTTAATAGTAGGAGCAAAAATGTTCACTTGTGAAAAAATACCATAATACTCACAGTATGCAAAGGGGTTTCCTATTGGTTCTTTGAGTCAGAATGTAAAATGCCAGCCAATCTACTGGTTAACTTGTAAGGTACACAATGTTCACAAGTTCACTAGTTGAAAAACTGTTGATACCACTAATTAATAAGAAACATATTGTTATACTAGTTAGCTAGTTAGACCAAAAGTTAAATTTGCATCTTACTAGTAAAGTAAAAGTACATGCTAGTTGACATTAGTTGCAACTAGTTCACTAGTTTAGGGAATGATGTTAAACTAGTTATCATGTATAACAGCTGTAGCTCTTTGCTAGTTAACTTGTGGAGGTCATAAGCCGACGAGTCAGTTGTTTTACTGTACTAGTGAGATGCAAACGTTAACTAGTGCAACTAAAGCATTAACTAGTGTCACAAAAAGTACAACCTGTTAAACAAATGTCCCGCCTGCAAGTTGCCGACAAAGGGCCAACTAGTTATAAGGATTAATGTGTAGTCCAGTCTAGCATACTGGGTCTAACTCTGTACATGTTCGGCAAATAGGCTGGCTAGTTGGACTTCATGTTTTCAACTAGTTAACTTATGCGAGACAAAATATTGTCACTAGCTTCCATGTTATTACTTTTGGGGAAAAAACTGTTCCGTGGTATGGAAATATGGGTTACTTGTTAACTAGTGCAAAAAAAGATTCTAGTCAACTAGTTGACATTATGTTGTCTACTAGTACTACTAGTGCAATCAAAATACTATGAATAGTCTAGTGGATATTTAGCACTTACCAGTTCACTAGTGTGAACCAAAAGGACTGTGACTGATGTACATAAATGACCTCAGTAGTTAACTAGTTGACATTTTGCTTTGACTTGTTGGTGTGTGATGTGCAAGACACAACCACTAGTTACCCAGTTCCAGTTCCACAGTCAAACATTTCAACTAATGTGCAATATACAGTACAAATAAAAAGGGGTGGTAGCAAAAGCATGACCATCCTTTTTGGGCTGATTTACTGCATATTATTAAATAGGACCATAGAGGAAGTACATTTACAAGAGATTTTAATGTACAAAATGTCTAATAATGATGACGATGATGATGATAAAAACCATACAAAATGATATCACATGAAAAACCAAAAATATGCAGCGTATTATGCTCACTGTTCGTTTAAACCCACAGGTTTTCCAGCAGTGTCTTTACCACCACACAACTTTTATGGGAGGATGTGTTGAATATGTAGGTTTTTTTAAATATTAGGTGTTGACTAAATCTGTAAATTCCAGGTAATTTTGTGTTTTTACTCTGACATGATACATAAATATTGTGAAGATTACAGCTGTTTCTGTGTTATATAGTGCAATAGCAAAAGTGACTTAATACATTGCAGTTTTCTCGTTAGAAAAGCATTATGAGATTGATTTTGAGAATTACTATGGATACTACTAATACTAATTTCATGGGTGGCAGTTTAACAGAATTTAACAAGTCTCAATTCAATTACAAGAGAGTCAGAGATTTAATTTTATATTTAAATATGAAAATGATATATTCCTACATCATATGATGCACTGTAATGAATCAATATATGTAATTTTAAAAATTATACAAAAAAAGTCTGCCCTTTTTGAAAGTTGTCACTGATTTGTTCTGTGTTTTCAGATCACCACTGTCATGGGTTTTTACTTTGAATAAGGGAATGAGTTCTTCATCTCCAAATATTTCTGTTGAAATGTGGAGAAACTAAGTTACAAGGAAACAAAGATAAAGCAAAGCAACAAATATATTTCTGTTCACCGGCACATAACTGAGGGTGATTGTAAAGCTTTTAATTCACTATTAACAGAGAGCAAAAATGAAAGAATTTATTTTTGCACAGCCTAAATTAATCAGAAATAAATGTGATACATATATGTCTACAAATAAAATAAAACATGAATTGATGGTATCTTCATTATTTGCTCTGCACAGAAAGTCAGAAAGGAGGTGAGGTTAACAATACTGAAAGAAAGTAAGACATTTTGAATTTCACTGGTTAACTTATAAAATGTACTAGTTAACTGGTTTGGCCCAGAAGCCCACCAGTGTGTGACAAAGATGACCAGCTTGGACTTTCATGCTACTAATCCAATTTCAAACTTGTAAAGAAAACTGAGCTCTACCGTCAAGAATATGGAATAATGGCCTGCCATACACCACCTTACACAACATAATCACGTCACAGTACTCAGATAGCTCTATTGGGACCTGATAGCAGGTGACACGAGTGACAAGGGCAGAAGAAATGGACAGTGGGGATGCCTGAAATATGAAAAGATTACACAAAAGACAAATGATTCCTTGTTGAAATCATTAAATGCATAGACAAAGAGTATGACAATCTCAGACATGTTCATTTACTTCTGCCACTGCGCTTGGTTAAAATAAATAAATAATATTATTCTGTTCCTTATTTCCAATACATGTGATCTATGGAGGCACGAGATTTATCCACTATAAAAGTCACTGCAGCTGTTTTGTGCATTTAAAATGCTTGACATGAATTTACACTGGTCTGAGAGGATAATAATTTAGACTTTTTTTTTTCCTGTGTAGGCTGTGTGTGACTGCTGCATGTAGAAGTTTATGACATTGAGGAGTTTTCTTCTTGCTGATGAGGCAGGTGAAGTGCTAAAGTGCATTAGAATTTGCTCAGCTAAATGCTTCATGGCATCCAGACAATGGCTTATTTATTAGCATGACTGCCAACCAATGGCAAAGCAAGTGAACGCTCAATTAAGGCGAACAAATTAGGATTAACACTGAAATGCAGCACATTTTCATTTTAATTAAACACGTTTATTATTTATTTCCAGAGTCCTCGTCGGAGAGATGCAGGGGAGTCAGATGCCTCATTGCTTCTTTACAGGCTGAGGGACAGTGTCTCTGAATGCAGATCTATGTATCCAAAGGGGCCGACACACATGCTGCACATACACTCTTTATGACAAAATGATATGGATGTCATTAGCACTGATAGAATTTTACTGAAAACCCTCATCCAACAACCTGATTTTAAACACATTTATGATGCCTGCAATGCGACAGTGGGAGCCGAATCAACGGGGCCCTTCCATTTCATTCTTTTAAAGTTACGCTTGGCCAGGTTTTATGAGCTGCTACACAAATCATATTAGATGAGTTGCCACCGAGTCATTTCTTATATATTACTGCACCTCATCACATCCCAGAAGGAGCAAAGGCAGAAAAAAATACAACCAGGGCACCACACGGGGCACCACATAACTAAATGGCAGAGATACAGAAGAAGGGTGATACACATCGTGTCATCAATGTCATGGTAGCGCGTCCCACTACCTTGCATTGTTTACAGCCAGCTCAGATGCTAAGCAGGATCTGTCTGCCATGCCAGTGTGACTTCTTGCAATTGATACACAATGACAAGACTCCCAAAAAAACGATGCACAAACAGACGGACATAATCACATCCTTTGATAGACCCTCCTAAAACCAACTTAAACTGAAAAGTGGATCTTCATTCAGGGGTTTCCTTGTAATCATATTTGCAGATAAAACATCAGACATGCAAAAAGAAAAAAGTGGGAACACTTAATTCACAACATAGTTCAGAACGTAGAAAACAGATTTCAAAAGTGAGAGAATTTAGCTTTTCATTAAAAATATCACCTCATTTTAAATTTGATGGGCACAACATTTCTCAAAATTTGCCTGAATCTTTCAAATAAAGCAGAGCTGATTTCATTACAAATGTGTGTTTTGTTGTTGTTGTTGCATTTTGGAATATAGCCCAACATTTTTGAATAAGGGGTGTGAGCGCACCTGTGTGCTGGTCATTCAGGGAAAACTCAACTTGGAAAAGTGGAAATACCTTACTTCCACAATTATGCAAAAAATAACAACAACTTGTGCTTGTGTGCTTTTTGTGTTGGAAAAAGGAGAATATTTGTTTTGGGGGGTTTTTCACCACATTTCAGCATCACAGTTGGTTTCAGCAATAAATACTCTAAAACAAAGAAAATGGGAAAGCTCTTAGGGGCAAATGTACCATTAAAGTAAGAGAGAAAATGTGATTCCTGGTTGAAATGTCAGCATGATCGTGTACCTCAGCAGGTGTTTGGGGGGAGCAGTGGATCGATGCAACAACCTACTTACCACCTGAGCCACGGCTGCCACAAGCTGTTTACCATGTTTCATCATGTGTAACTATCTGCCCATGTATCACTTACTAAGAGTTAGTGCACACCTGTGTAAAACAAATTATTTTCCGAAAAGTCAAGATGTGTCCAAATTTCACTGCCAGCCAAGTTTTGGCATTAAAACCAGGAATTTTTATCCAGCACAGAATGAATGTGAAATGACGGGCTTATTGTGAAGCAGCACAGCTCCCCATATTATTGAACAGGAGAGTGTTTGTCTAAACAGTAAAGCCGTTTGATCTGATTTTGTTGTTTTTTTGTTGTTAACATGAAACCTCAGACCATGTTAGTAGAAGAGTAGAGAAAAAGCTTTTGGCTACATGTTCAAGTCTTCTATGTATTTATAGAGATACAGAGTATGTTTCATTTATGCTCTTTACCACATTGTGGGCTATAGAGAAAAAAAAAATCCAATCTTTATATGTACTGTATAGTAGAGTATAAAGTTGACTTGACTTTAAAATATGAACAATTTTAGGTTGAATAAAATGCTTTATCTGGTCTCCAAAAAGAAAAACATTTTATCCCATTGGTTGTTCCTAATACGCTTATAAATAAATAAGTAGACTTGATTAAAGGTAGGGTAAGCAATTTCTGGATTATGTCTCATCTGTTAATATTTGATCAATACATCAATAAAACAAAGAGAGTAATTCATCGCATCCTCCAGTCTTCCCTGAGGGAAAGAAAAAAGATAAATGAATACAAAAACACAGGTTTCACACAACAGTAACATTTAATCAAAAATGTTTCTGTGAGGGAAATTCATCTTTGGCTTTTCAGCATGGATTACCTTGGTTAAGGTTCGTTGTCTTTTTGAATAATTTGTAAAGTGTTACATGGTAAATATCCCTTCAGCTGCCTCACTTCAAAACATTTTGCAGAACAAAAAAACCAAACTGGAACTAAGTGTTTTTGTCTGAGCTTGTGTGGGGGTAGACTGGCTATTACATAATTAAATAAAGCACAAACCTTTGTTGTACATTCACTCCCCTCCACACCTGAACCTAGTAGGTGTAAAACTGTAGCCCCAGCAGCACTTTGCTTTGAGTGGTATGAATATGCCTATATGTCCACTGTCTTCACGGATAGATACGAGCATGAATCAGCTCTCCATTAGACTTTTTGCAAGGGAGCCCAAAGACAACCCACAACTTTTATTTTCTTGTACTTTGCAAACAATGATATATGGCATATCCCCGCACAAATGCGTTATCACAAAAGGAACTTTGAAACAACTAATCATGGGAGAAAACAGTTTGGAGCCTCTGACCAGACAAAAATGGAAGCCCTGTTTGTACTGCAAAGACCTACATTAGGAAGCTGTTTTAATGGCCCATATTGGAGTAAATTAGGTATTAATTCTATGTGAGGAGACTTGCATAGTAAAAGCAGCTGGCAACAAAATCAACAAAATAATGAGATTTTGACAAAGAGGAAGGGTAACAGAACCAAGTGGAAAGGGCAGATGAAGGAGAAAGCAGTGAGACAAGCTTGCAGAAATAAAGAAATAAAGAAGGAAAAATGTCATTTTAGAGGTGAAGGGAAGATAGGTGTGGAAAATGAGGAGGTAAATGCAGTGAGAAAAGGGCAGAAAGGGAGTCATAAACTGCATTTATAAACATGTCTCTATAGTAACCAACTGGTAATTTCACCAGCGGGAGCACGGGGGAGGGAGAAGGGGGAGGACAAACTGGGCCACCATTTACCAGCTCCTCCTGAATACGGCTGGTTATTACAGTGAAGAGACAGACAGATGGAGATCACTGGGAGAGGCTGAAACAAAAAATTATAAAAAAAAAACACTGACTCAAAGGATGCTTGCAGTAAAAGAGGCATGCAAATGGACACAGAAAATGGAAGGAGGCTCACATTCATTTTCTTCTCTTCAAACACAAGCAGAAAGCAGGTCGTGCTCCCCGGGGTTCTATAATTCAGTTATTGGTCTGTGATTTTACCCTGCTGAAGAAGAGAGCAGCTACCATGGTGCTCGGAGCCTATCAGTGTAAAATCACACGCAGTTACAGCACACCTTCACGACAGTAGGTATGTGATAATGTTGGAGGAGTTAAGACAAAAGAAAAAGAAGAAAGTGAACGTGGAAGATAGAGGTCATTTTTCCTGTAGTAGTACGTGATCCACATACTGTACAGAGCTGCAACCTTACGTGCAAATACTCCAACTGGGGGATACTGATTACGAGGTGCGCAAGTCTGCATGTGTGTAAGTGTGCGTGTCATTTACTGTTGTTGTTTTTTCCATCATTAAGGTTCTTCTACTGGAGTATAATGTTTTTTAATCTGCTGTAACAATCAGCCTCTCTCTGTTCCTGTATGACTCTTTCTCCTCCCCAGTGGCTCTGCCTGAGTTTTCTTCAAACACAGAACATACAATGCACAGGTTATTATATTCAACGAAAGGATGGGTGTGATTTAGGAGAGCTTTAACATGCATTTCCACTTGTTAATGTCAAAAATGCGTCTGAATGACGTCTAGGATCTGTGACATGTATACAGCAGGGCTTTACGTCTGGAGTGCGTACGCTGTTTCATCGAGTTGTCATCTGAGACGCTCGGATAGCGAGAGAAGAAAGTGTAACCCACTGTCAAATTTATGACAGTTCCCATTAAGTAGGAGTATTTGAGCCAAGGAATGAGGATGAATTCTTTTGTTTCAATATAGCCAGAGTAAAAACAAACCAGGTAAAGCTCTGCTCCTTGCTGTTTTATAGCTCCCTCCCCCCACTTCCTGTTTTTCTTCTGTCTTCTCTGACAAGACTGTAGATAATGCTCCAGCAAACAACAATAAGACCACGGCCTTGTGTCAGGGGACCAAGAGGGAGCCCTGTGAGGGACTAACTGGGATGCAGATAAATAACAGCCATGCTTGACTCTTTGGACACCGTGTTGACTGGAGTATTCATCATGGCCAGAGCTGCCTTTGCTTAACTCCCACAGACCAGCTGAGGCCTGCTTGCAAGAACTGTTCATTTGTGGTCCTGGTTCCTGAGACAACAAACTAGTCATAGGTTAAGAAAACTGAGATTTTTTTTTTTGGTTTACAGTATCTTTGTATTTATCCTGCCTGTAGGTAAGTCAGGTTATTTATATTATTTTAACCATTTAAGTGCAACATAAGTATTGATTATAATTGGATAAAGAATTTAGTAACATTGTTACTGATATTATTTTTATGTCACATAAGGAAACATCTTTAAGTAAAATGTAGGGTGATTGAGCATGACAAGCCTTATTTTTCTTTAACAAGAGTGCATGTTGGGACATTTCCTGGTCAGCGTCGGCACATTTAATGAAAATATTGCTCTGACAGTGAAACAGTCAGAAACACGCATGCATAGGTAGACCACTCTAAACCTTGTAAAAAATTGTATCCTGCAAAGGTTATCACCAAACGACAAGAATGGTGGTAGCTCATGGGTCTCTGGCTGAAGTTTTGTGAAATAGGTCATTTGATTGTGTTACAAAAGTCCATCCATTTTCATTGTGAAAATATTGTCTGCCTGGTAACTGGAACATTATTGAGGTTATGACTTACTTATTGGGGCACGCAAACTGACAGATCCCTCCCATCTGACTCACTACATGGTGGACAGCGCCTCATCTCGCTGAAAAGATACACACATGGAAGGTCGTATGGGTGTGGGACTGGAATTTATGGGGGATGTTTGTAAAATTTCAGATTTTTTCTTTTATTAATACACCCTAAAACTATTCACTTTAATTGGCCCTGACTGAATTCAGTTCCGATCATATAAGCACACCTTTGAAAGTCTGTTACGCAGCCGTGCAGTATTTTAAATTTCACAGCAGAATAGTTATGCAATTAGAAAATTTAGTGCATTGGTGATGTCAAGATACCAAAAAGTGAAACTGTGAAATATAAGGCTTTAAAAATTTTATTCTCACAAATACTAAGAATTGGATTAAGTCTGAAAAATTGTAAGCATGAATTGATGAATATTTGAATATCAGTGTAGATTATGAACAACCGTGTTCTATAACTTACGCTATTGCTTTTATTCTTTTAATTAGATCGACATTACAGGAAAAAGGTCAACCAAGCTGCGAGTTATTCTGAATCCTGACAACTGTAGAAAACGTACTCTACCTGATTCTGGTGACAAGGGAGCAGCTTATGAATGAAGTGAAGAAATTGTGAGGATCAGAGTGCAATACCAGGACAGAGATGTTGAAGACGCACTAGTGAACCTGAAATCTGCTGCATAACATGAGGATTTGGGAACTGTAAAAGTTCTCGATCAGGTCGTGGTTTATGGAAGTTATAGAAATAGAAGTAACGGGCCAGACCAAGATGGTTTGGACATGTACAGAGGAGGGATAGTGAATATATCAGTAGAAGGATAATGACGGTGGAACTGCCAGGCAGGAGGCCTAGAGGAAGACCAAAGATCAGATTTATGGATGTGGTGAAAGAGGACGTGAATTTAGTGGGTGTGAGAGAAGAGGATGCAGATGATGGGGTTGCATGGAGGCGGATGATTCACTGTCGCAACTCCTGAAGCAAACAGCTGAAAGGAAAAGAAGTCATCTTCCAAGTTTTACGGGCCTTTTAGCTGATTTCCTAAAAGCTTTTGTAAATCACAACTACTTTAAATCCCAGTTGTCCATTTGAGCATTATGTGGTGTATTCTCAGTCAAGTTTCAAAATAGTTGCCATCACTCGTTTATTGTTATTAGGCCTCATCTCTAAACCTGAGCTATCCCAGAGAGTTAAAACACACTTTTGATGCACTGCAGAAAAATATTCATGCAGATAGAACAAAAGATAATGACACGCAGAGCACGCAGACTGGGTGTCAAGCTCAAGAAATAAGATTGATCAAAGACAGATATTTGAACACAGCATATTATTTGTGCTGCGTTCTGGCTTTCATTCAGGTGTATTGTAGGAGAATGGAGGGACTCATTGTTAAGTGTTAATAACAGAAACGCTAGCTTTGATGCAAAAGCTGCATTCATTTGTGATTTTCACCATTAACAGAATTATCTATAAATGCTGCAGCACTGCTCCCCACTGAAAATGATCATTTTCCAATGACCAAGATAATGTTGTTGCTCCGTTTTGTCTGTTTCTTATAAATTCATTTATGTGCTTTGTTCGTAAACTACCTGTAACTTAATTCGTTGGTCTCTTGGCGCTCACATTTGTAATGGCTGACATTCTGGCGATTTTATCAAAGGACCATCTCATTTTAACAGTTGCAAAGTATTTTATACTTCAGTTTTGAGGAGGATATGTACATATTTGTATGAGAAGTTGTATAAAGGTTCTATTTGTACTCTATTTCTGCCTGTACAGAAATAGTGTTGTAAACTTTTCCTGTTAATTTCTGTACATTTCAAGAGTTTGATCATCTCAGGGATCCTCAAAATGTCAAAATCGTGACACGTTTTTCCTTCACATGTAGCCCATCATCTGTTTCTGGTTCAGTATTGTATGTTCCATTTTTAAAGAGTTATTCTTTCTATTTTATTAGTATTAAGCTGATGCACATTTTAAGACATCACAATAAAGGTTTTACACAATAAAGGAATAACAAGATAAAAGGATTTCTTTTCTGTCTTTATTTATTGCAACTAACTAACTTTTATATTATGATAAATATATGAACTTTATAATTGATGTTGACATTATACACCTTTCTCAGGGACAAAAAATGAGCTCTGTAGCTAATACTGACACATTTACAGAAAGGCCCATTAATGTTATTAAATAGATAAATAA
>JBAMYA010043765.1:0-13056 GCA_037176975.1 Arrhamphus sclerolepis | reverse complement strand
GTTCTCGCTTGCATTTAAATAAAGTTCCAAATTTAGTTATTTTAAGCCTGAATTTTAGAACCAAAACAAAACAGTTTCAACTGCTGCCCCCCACACCCCCACCCACCCAAAATAAAAAAAAAAAAAAAAAAATTATATTCAGAACAAGTTTTCACAACCTTAAAGCCTGGTTTGTAAAAAAAAAAAAAAAGAAACAGGGGCCCTAAAATTAGAAACCTGTTTCTCAGATGATTTCTTCTCCTTATTTGAAACTGTCGTTGAGACTGCACTTGCTCGCAGCAGGTCAGGCTGCGGCAGGGAGGAAAAAAAGCCTTCGGTAATGAAATTCCCAGAGGAGACCGGACTTTTTGTCGTACCCACACTGTGCTTGTTAGTCAGCCTTTGATACTGATTTTCTTTATGCTGGCATCAAGATGATAACAGTGTTAGACTCGACCCTGAAGGCGGGTGTCGTAGGTGCAGCCAGGAGCTGAGTTCTGCCACCTGCAACCGTATCGCTGATTGGTTGACGCAGCGGTTGTTAACGGTAAAATTAAGGCTCCAGCACCTCTCTTGGTTAGCATTTGCCACCACAGAGGACCTTCAATTATGCTTTTCTATTTTTCTTTTTTTTACACAGGAAGAAATCTTTTCCAGGTACTATCCTGTTCTTTGGCAACTACACTGTTCTATTGTTGAAAGTGAAAAAAATACATTACTAAGAAACAAAAAAAAGGGCATAAATCTTTTCATTCCAACTTCTAGGAATAATCTGACTGATGTAGTCAGCTCAGATCAGAGTTAATGAGCTGCTCCACATCATGGGAGGCTTTTTTCACACTGAGCTCAACTGCTTCTGTGCTTCACAACCTGAACACTTCCGAGTGCATATTGTCCTCTGTCTTGTTAAAAATAATGTAATCTTAAGGAGGGGGAAAAAACCCCAAAACAAAACAAAAAAACCCCCACTTAGGATGGGCTACAGGTGAGAGGATTACCATGGAAACCAGCTTATGGGTATTGTGTTGTGTGATATGGTGAACAAGAACAGCAATGAGAGCAAAATACTGGTTGTCAGAAAGTCCACCCATTAAAATCAAAGAGAGAATAAAAACGGGAATTTAAGTGTGTTTTGTCCGGGATGAGCACAACAAACTGACAAAAAAAAGATTTAAAAAAAAAAGGCTATGAAAACAGGAAAATAATAATTATCTTTAAATAGTGTCACACATTTCTTTATTTGATAATACCAAATTAAAAAGGAAGCCTCCCTCCCACTTGCTTCTCTTTTCTGCTTCTCCGTCTGCGCCACCAGCCAAACGCACCAATCGCTCGTATGATCGCTCCTCCATTGCCATGACAACTACCAGCTGGACATGCCTTCTCTCAGTGCTACTTAACATTAACCTGTGGAGAGATGGGTAATAATCAAAGTCAGGTTAATGAAAAGCAGAAGCAGAAGCAAACAGGTGAAACTGATCCGTGTGTGAGGTAACTGGGCGCTTTCATTTTTTAAATTTTTTTTTAGTTTGCGTGCGCTACTATCAGAAGCAGGAACTGATGACAAAAATGAGACAAGAACATGAATATGATCACCTGAGCCTGGGCTAGTGCAAAAAGTTGTCTATTCTGGCAAAGGAGCAGGAGCCAGACTGGACCCGAGCCATGAGCTGAATGCACTCTGTGGCCTGGCCGAGCGCCAACATCAGCGGAGGCTGTTTAGGCAGATTTTGAGACTCTGGAGGAAACAGCATCAGAAAGAGAATAGTGAAGAAAGCGTCACAACAGATACGTTTTATAAATGTCCCCATCTTTCTTTGTTGTTCTCTTTAACAAAGAGTTTGAATCAGTCGTCTCTGCTGGTCCTTTAATCCACAGTTAAAGACGCAAACTCAAACTTTTTATTCTTCTACAAACAAAATGAAGAGAACAGAGGAGCAGCAGTTCAGCTATCAAGTTAGATTTAACTGTTAAAATTATTGTGTTTTTGTATACTGTGCTATTCCAAGTTCATGCCAAATCCAGTCCCTGAGGACCGTCATCCTGCAAGTCTTAGCCCGAGTTCACGCTGAAGGTCTTAAAGCTCAATCCTGATTTTTTTCTTTTGCCGTGATCTAATTTGTTGTGTGGTTTTTCACACTGGTATTTTACACATGTTCTATACCAGACTCCAGTATAAACTGGATGCTGCTTTAAAATGACCCACATACGCAGAAAGACAAGGTGACGTCAAATGCAGTATGTGTGGCGTGCAGCAGTGATGCCCTGTTCTCACCTGGACCAGTAGCACCTGGACCAGCAGCAGCTGGACCAGTAACAGCTGGACTAGTAACAACTATACCAGTAGCATCTGGACCAGTAGGAGTTGGAACAGTAGAACCTGGAGTAGAAACACCAGGACCAGTAGTAGTTGGACCATTAACAACTGGACTAGTAACAGTTGGATCAGTAGCACCTGAACCAGTTGGACTTGGACCAGTAGAACTTGGACCAGCAGCACCTGGACCAGTAGCACTTGGACCACTAGCACCTGCACCAGCAGCACCTGGACCAGCAGCACCTGGACCAGTAGCACTTGGACCACTAGCACCTGGACCAGCAACACCTGGACCAGCAGCACCTGGACCAGCAGCACCTGGACCAGCAGCACCTGGACCAGCAGCACCTGGACCAGCAGCAGCTGTCTGTTGTCACGTTCCAGAGGCAGAACATGACCTCAGAGCAAAAGAAACAGCAGCAGGTAAATGACTGAGATGTTTATTTGCATTCAACTCATCCTGGACCTCTGTGTTGGCTGAAATAAGGTAGGCGGAATTTAAAACGCTCAAATCGCAGACATGGCGCATTCACACTGGATTTTAATCACTTACATGGTCCACCACTATTCCACTTCTCTGCAGAGCCTCAGGCAATACTGGTCCAGTTCACACTGAAGTCGCATTTGAAGACATCAGACACGTCTCCAGTTTAGGATCACGCACGAAAGTGACGCGGCTCTGATTTGAAAAAATCTGATTTCGTGTCATTTCAGATGAAGGAGTCGTTAACAGACTTGATGACGAGCTGATGAGGATGCATTCGTTTGAATCAGGTGTGTTCTGACAGAAACGTGCAGCATGACGCCCCTGGAGAACTGGATTTAAGCACCCCATCTACAGCACAGCAACAAACTATTACAAACAAAAGTTTTAAACCTTTTAACAAAATGAACGTAAGTGTACTGCAATTACTGTAATAAAATGATTTTTTTAAACCTCAAATTAATTTTGTATTCACTCAGAGAGGAGGACATGCACACGAGTGCATCCAAAAACACTGAAGCGCTGCTGCCACCTGGAGGAGGAACGCATACTGGTTTAATCAGTGCTGCTTCTTTCAGGTAACTGATCAGACATGTAAATATTACCAAGAAGACAAAAAATAAAAATAAAAGCTGTATAAGAGACTCAAATAATGAAAGAAATAAGATCCATGTTCAGCTGGTTACTAAAAGTTGTTGATGATATTAATGAGATATTGACAAACCTGAAACACTTGGATTTTTTAATTTAATCTTTTTTAAAGGCCTAGATTCTGTCCTGAACGACAAGCACAAGCGTACCGAGAGGCTAATCGTGTCTCTGAACTCTGCAGGTGACACCACCAAAGCTTTGTTTAATATACTAACAGACGTGACTTCCTCCAGAAAACCCTTACTCTACCTTTAAGGGCTGGAAAAAATGTTTTTTCCTAACTATATCGTCCATTACTTCACGAAAATCGTTACATTTGATTACATATTCAATATTAAGTTAAAAAATGACTTAATGATAGCAAAAATAAATAAATACTTGTCCAACTTGTAGTCATAGAGAGACAGAAGTGAGACGGTCCACACATTTCCTGCTTGTTTTAGGTTGTTTTGATGTTTTACAGACTAGATTCTATTTTCAGATCACCCGAGCGCAAGCAACAATGAATTTATGTAGATATCTATTTATTAAAAATCTGTTAATTACATGTGTCATTCTGACTTTGGAAGCTTTTAATGACGCGAAATAATTGCAATAATTGTGGCTCTGTGTACTGCAGCCAGTTTAAATGAAATTAAATGAACATTTTAGCTGCAATAAGCAACAGTGAAATGGAAAGTAACATGGAAGAGGAAATTATTTTCTCTTGGCATTCTGAATACCTATTAATACAATTTATTGTCTTCCATAACTAAACATGGAAAAACAATTTCCCTTTCACAGGAGCTGCGCAGCTTGTTCATCGTATCCATGGAAACACTCATCTTATGCTTCCCTTTCTATAATTATATTAATTCATAGTTTATAAATATTGAGATGAGCTCAATATTGGATGTTTTACATATGCATGTCACGTTTTGTTTTATTATTATGTGGTTGCAGATTTGGTGCAGCTGTGATGTGCGCATACAGGTGTTTTTTTTTTACATTAATACTTTTACATTCTTAAATTTCTTTCCATACTTTACAAACTGTTTTTAAAATGGTTGAATGCTTCTAAAATATTCTCCCATCCATTTTTTTTTTTTAATTTCTCAAACTTTTGAAAGCAGCCCTTGAAGTTGAGCCCAACACATATGGTGGTGTGTGTTCGTGGTATTGCTGTTTACCCAGTATGGCGCTGTTGAGTGCAGAGCAGAGCGATTCTCTCTGTGTAGGGTCTAGCTGCTGGCCCACTGGGCAGTTCCACGGATCAGAGTACGCCAGCAGGCTGAATGCATCCTACACACACAAACACACAGAGGGTTTAGTGAGTACATCATGACCAAAGCACTGCAGTGAAGTATGTTCTCAAAGCTTTTCCCAGCTGATATTTCCTTTATTCGTGAAAACCCAGCTGCACAGCTTCTGTATCTCATCCACATGAAGCGTTCACATTAACCTTCTGAATGACAACACAAGTGTAGGAGAGGAAACACTGTTATGTGCTTCCTGAATGTGACCTCGGGGTGTCTGTTATATTTCCTCATTAACTGATGGTTCTGTTTGCAGATCCTCCCTGCTTTCTGTTGACTGATGATGGCTGCTAGACCTGCAGCCAATCATTCCACAAACTGATGGACCTGGAACGTTATCAGCATCCCTCAGATCAAATTTTCCCCTCAGGGATTAATAAAGTATTTTTTAATTTGAACTGAATTTTAATTTATTTAAAGTCCTTTTTTATCCAACATCTTGGAACCTGGGTGACAGAGAATGAACCCAGTCTTTCACAGAAAGCTGCATCTGCTGCACCTGAGACATGGAGCTGGAGCAAGGTTACAAAGGCCAGATTCTGCCGGCCTCTCTCTCTCCAGCCAGTCTTCCTTCCTCAAAACGGATTCCACAACGTTTTTAGTTTGTTTTACCATCTCTGAACAGCACATCCACATACATTTGGAACTCTGATAAGGTAATAGGTTGATAGGTTAACAGTAAGACAAAACCCAGACCAGGATATCACCTTTTTAGCAGCGCAGGGCAGATTTTAGCCTAGTCTATGTAAAACATTAATCTGAGCGATAACCTTTAGGTTGTTTAACAAATATATAACCAGCAAGGACGTATTAGACACACATATGATTTCATAATCAGAATACTGGCATGATAATTTGGCCTTGTGACAACTTATTCAGGGTGTGTCTCTGCCCCCTGGTGGAAAGAAAAATGTAACGCAAATACAATGAGTCATTTGAACCTTTGCTTACTGTTGGTGTCCTTAAGGGAAATTCATTACTTTTTGACTGGTGTTCTATGGTTATTAATAATTTGAATGAAATGTATAACATTGTTTTTATCCAGCTTAGTTTAACTATTTATGCTGCTTTCATAACTGCTCAAAACCTCTTTTTCATTAGCTTTAGAACATTTTATTTTTCATTTCTCGTGCATGTCCTGTAACCATTAAGTGTCCCATCTTACAGTATAGTAACACTGAGCCTTCTTCCCATGCACACCTGAGAACTGGAACAACAATTGAGGCAAAGTAGACGAAACAGATGGCAGATATTTGATGGCTGGTTATTTTAAGGAGACTCTTCTGCAGGAGAATCACTTCTTAAGTTCTTCCTTGAAAGAGCAGGAAGTCTGTTTAAATGTAACTGCACTGAAATCACCTGGACCCTCCATCAGAGGTCACTGGGAATCCTGCAGCGTCCACAGGGTATCAATTCCAGAATTCTAACTGATGCCAGCAGAAGAGATCCCCCAGCCCCCCAGCCCTTCGCTGACATGCGTTGCAGCCCTTCTGTTTGCCAAGCTTAAACTTTGTGTGTAGCTGTATACCTGTAACATCTTCTTGTGCGTGGCATTCTTGCCGTACTCTCGGCACAACTGCTCATTGAGGGCCTGCAGTTCCCGTCCGAACTGGATCATCCTCTCAGTAGCTGCCTGGTTCCCACCACAAAGCTGTCTGCTGTTACTGCAGCCCTCATCTGCAGACAGACACCGTAGGGACACACGGCATATAAAATACACACACGGCACACTGCAGAAACGCAAAGAGGACATGAACTGAAGCACAACATAATGAGAAATCCAGGGAAGGAAAAACCAGGATGAGAAGGGACAAATAAGAAAGTTATGTGAGTGTGTGCATTTCCATGTGCACCTGTGACCCCATTGCCGATGCTGTTTTCATCTGGCTGAAGGATCTCTTCATGTTTGTATGTGCCGTTCATGATCCGCGCCGAGGAGCCCTCAACAACGCCGTTGGTGTAGTGCTCTGCCTCAATCTCCATCTCGCTGTCACTGTGAAACACAAAATAAAAAAGCGTGAACACCAAAAAACAAACAAACAAAAAAAGCTATTGTAAAATTCAAAGATAAAATCCTGATATATGGTAGGCGTGGAATCATGGCACTAGCTCTATCAAAAAAACAGAGAATGCTACGTTCAACGCTGCGGGGAAAAATGATGCTTGAAGTATTAAACTGATTTTCAATTTCTGATCACTTTAAACTTCGGTGGAAGCACAACAGTGCTCTGATCATAGTTGGGTTGGGCTTCATTATGGAGGTTTAACATTTTAAACCGTGACCATGATTTTATTGAAGATGTGCATTCAAATTATCAGTCCAAATGACTTTAGCATGAAATATCATTTTTCATCATTTCATTTTTACAGTGTTTGCCAAATCATTGTCATGGCTGGATGCCCAAATGTGCATTTATCTGTCTGTGTGTATTTCAATTCAGTTCTATTCAATTGAGAAATCAATTCATTTAATTAATTACACTGCAGAATATATCCAACTGATGAAGTTAATTGCAGTGTACTCATTTTATTTGTGTGAGCCACCGCACAAATACTTAAACTTCAGCATCACAGCAAATATTCTGCAGTCACTGTTCACTGAACTGTATTTTATTTGTTTACAAAGATGACTTATAGATGTGTATTTACAATGACGTATCTCTTCTGTCATTTTAGCCAGTTAGAACAAATCAGTCAATGTGCTACAGTGATACACAATTGACAGCAACGTTGTCAAGAACTACATTTAAACCGTCTGCAGCAGACTCCTCATCCAGACCAGTAGTGCCTGAAAGTGCATTATTAATTAGCTACTGTGTGGGATGGTGTAAGGATCATTGCTCACTTCAGTGCTGTACATGATGCTTCAGGTTATCTGGGAGGTTATCAGACGGCACATATCAGACCCACAAGCTGGAGGCCTTGGAGCATATCCATCACAGCTGACAGACACGAGGGTGCAGTGGTGCCCTCAATGTAGAGGGAGCACATCCTCTAGAACAGTGTTTTTCAACCCTGGTCCTCAAAGCCCAGTGTCCTGCATGTTTTACATGTTTCCCTGCTCAGTCACATTTGATTGGATGGCCATCAGCGTTTCTTCAAGGACTACACAAGTCTGTCAATGACCCACTAATTAGAACCAGGTGTGTTTGAGCAGGGAAACATCTAAAACATGCAGAACAGTGCGCCTTGAGGACCAGGGTTGAAAAAACACTGCTCTAGAACAGGGGTAGGCAACTCCAGGCCTCGAGTGCCACAGTCCTGCATGTCTTACATGTTGCCCTCCCTCAACACACCTGAGTCCAAGGAATGGATCACCATCAGCTTGTCATCCAGGTCTGCACAAGTATGTTAACGATCCATTCATTTGAATCAGCTGTGTTGTGGCAGGAAACCTGTATGATATGCAGGATAGTGGCACTCGAGGCCTGGAGTTGCCTACCCCTGCTCTAGAACAAGGGTGTCCAAAGCCAGTCCTCCAGGGCTGCCGTTCTTCATGCTTTAGATGTTTCCGTGCCACAGCACACCTGATTCAAATGAACGTTTGATCAGCTTGTCGGCACGGTCTGCACAAGTCTGTTAATGATCCATTCATTTAAACCAGGTGCACTGAAGCAGAGAAACATGCGGGACAGCAGCCCTTGTGGACTGGATTTGGACTCCCTTGCCCTAAGACTTCCTCCCAGTTAAATGAGTGGTTGGAGAATTTAAATGAAAATCCCAATTTAAATGAATTAACCCTATCACCTTTCCCTGGCTGAAGTGACAGTGATGATTATAGTTTCAAGTGCGACAGCTGAGCAGGTGTTTAGAGAGCTGAAACAGTCACCAAGTCACCTGATGGAGTCAAAATGCAAAACTGAATGCAACAGTTTCACTTGATACGTTTGATTACACACTCATACAGTCCGTGAAGAACAGGACATATGCTCACATAGCTTATGTGCTGTAGCAGGTTCTGGAAGCCTGCAACCTTCACATTTGCCCGTTTACCTAAATTACTTCTTCTGAGGTGGACGTAAAAAGTGAGAACGCAGTCGGGGTCTCTGTTCTCATTTTATCTTATGAACTTATAAATATGGATAATAAACTGTCCAAGAAAAAACACTTTAAGCTTCTTTTATGGAATACATAATCATGGCATCATATAGATAAGTTTATGTAATGTAACAGCATTTATAAGGTAAGATTAGTTTTATTGTCAATTTCCTCAGATGTATTGGACATGGAAAGGAATTGAAATTGTGTTTCCCACCATCCCATGCAGACAAGTATCAATACAACACAGGACAGGACAAACAGTAAAGTGCACAGGTACAACAAGAACATTAGTCTTTAAAAATAATTTGGAAATAAGCTGCAAGTAGCTTAAGGCTTATACTTTGGTGAGATAAAAAAAAAAAAAGGGTAGTGTACTGTGAGGTAGGTTGTATGTACAGTACTGGTAGTGCAGAGAGTCAGTAATAATAATAATTGTAATAATTTAGCAGCAGTAATATTAATAACAGCAGCAAAGAGATGTGTGCAGTTTGCTTAGTGCAGAGGTGGGACAAAGTCCGGAGTGATTCCTTTTTGTTGGGGTGTGGTGGGTTGGGGTGGGGGGGCATATTCCTAGACTCCAGCCAGTCTGGTGGTTCTGTTGGCTGGGGCTGTGGATGGGGAGGGGAAAGAGTTCAGCAGTCTCACAGCCTGGTGGATGAAGCTGTTGGTGAGTCTGGTAGTGTGGGAGCGGAGGCTCCTGTACCTCTTACCAGAGGGCAGGAGGTCAAACAGGTTGTGTGCAGGGTGGCTTGCATCACTCACAACTGTGAGTGCTTTGTGGGTGATGTGGGTGGTGTGTATGTCCTGGAGGGAGGAGAGAGTTGTACCAATCATCCTCCCAGCTGCATTCACTATGTGCTGCAGGGTTCTCCTGTTGTAGTCGGTGCAGTTCCCGCCCCATATGGTGATGCAGCTGGTGAGGATGCTCTCAATTGTACCTCTGTAGAATGTGGTCATGATGGGTGATGGAGCACCTGCCTACTTGAGTTTACGCAGGAAGTAGAGGTGCTGCTGAGCTTTCTTCACCAGGTTTATTTCTGTTAAGGGTTGAATGAAGCTCTTGTATTGATCTGTGATGGCCTATCCATGAATGAAAACTAAGTCTCATGCACCCTGAACCCATTTTTCACAATCTGAGACAACTTAAGACTTGACATATGCAGATCTTGGCATATGCCTATGTTGTCAGAAAGGAATTCTACGCAGGATAAAACCTGGTCATTCAGTTTATGCAGCAGGACAGCCGACATCATTTGTGAGCCATAACATTGTTGATTAAAGACCCGAGAAAAGGAAGCAAGCCCAGATGATAATACTGGAGGCCCTGGGTAAGATGTGTGCATCATCGCATCCACTGATGTACGCATCACTCTGGAACGCAGTAAATGATCACGGCTTGTTTTCATTGCTAATGAAAACAATCCGATCTGGATACTCCTCATAAAATGTGAAGATTAACTGATAACTTGCTTCCTGAAGGCTAAACAGCTGTGTGTGTGAGGTAATGTTATTACTTTCAATATTAAATATTGCTACGAGTTCAACTCTTAATTTACTTTCATTAGATTTAGTCTAACAGCTAAGTGACCTCTTATGCTTCAAAATATTCTCCCACCATATTCCTTCCTTTAAGAATTATCGTTTCACCACTTTCCTTTCAGATTATAATAATTCTCTGGAAAATTCTTGAACCAATTTGAGGTCTCCTTAGTTACTTTGTGTCCTTGATGCAGATGAGTGATTTGACTCTCCACAAACAGGAAGCTACTTGCTGCAACAACTCCAGGTTTATTATTACATGGGAATGAGTATAAACTTTCATTAGGGACCAAAGTGATGCGGATCAAAGCAGTTTTGAGTTATAACGAAATACGTGTTGGCAGCAAAACTGTAATTAATGTTTGCACAGGGAGCCATGGAGCTACGTCACATTAAACTGCAATTTTAAGCCTCTGACAAGACTCAAAAACATCACGAAACTGATGAAGGTAATTTTAGGTTAATTTTAGTTGACTGACTTGGATGGACTGCAGTCAAAATAAATAGCCATTTTTTGGAGGGCCCGGCTGTGCATATACATTTGTTTGATTATTTCTGTGGTAAAACAAAGTACATTACCAGTCAAAAGCTTTTAAAATGCCCCAATCATCTATTGTTTTTTCTTTTGTTGTTGTTATTGAAAAATGATACAGTTTCATGTCTCATTGTACTCTGAAAAAAAGCATAGAACAAATAAACAAAGTTGAAGATGAAATCATGGAATCAACTTTGGTCGCTATAACAGCTGAACACACTCGTGGGATGTTTTTCTGCAAAGGAAATCAGATATTCTTCAGAAAGTTCTTCCCAGCTCTGTTGCAGAAGTTCCCATAAATATGTGGAACTTAAAGTAGCTTTTCTGTGTTCCCATGTTTTTTTGTTTTTTTTTGTATGACACTGAAATTTACATTAATTATCAGTGTTTGATAACATTACATTTTTTTTAACTTCTGGAAGTTCACTGGTTACCTTTATACCATTTTGAGCTATTCAATGGACTCAAACATTTTTAAAATGAATTTAAAAAACTGGAAGAACGGGGGTGTTGTAAAACCGTTGACCAGTAGTGTACCAATGAAGATTAAATTCTTTTAGACAAGCCATGTTTCTTTAGATTAAAAAAATGAAAATTAATAATACATTCCAGGTGAACATTACAGTCCTGTTGGATAGGGAGTCATCTTTGGGTCCCTATGTTGGTATGTTGAACAGTGACACCACAGGACCCACAAAGGTTTGGTTAATCAGCTCGGACCGACTAACGGTGACTCCTACCTTGTCTCCTGGGTGCTGTTGTTGCTATGGGGCTGGCTCTTGGTGGAGTCAGAGGAGTTGGACTCAGAGTAGTTGATGGAGGAGGGGGAGGAAGAGGTGGAGGAGGAGGCGGAGGCGGAGGAGGATGCGCTGGGGTATTTGACACTGCCGCTGATGCTCTTTGACTTGTTCGGGGGAGTCACACCGTTACTGCAGGTGGGGCTGTCTGCTCCTAGTAGAGACAAAACTGTACATCTCATTTCGTTCAGTGACCCGCGTGTCTTGATTGTCCGCGTGTTTCTGCGTACACTGTGTACCTCCGCTGTGCATATGTGTGTTGCTGGCTGCGTGGCGAGGGCTGAGGCTGGGTGAGCCGGGGTAACTGTCCTGGGACTTTGGGGAGCGGACGGTCAAGCAGCGAACCTCACTGTCTGTACCATTCACCATCTCCACAAACTGACGACATCTAGAAGCCAGCGTATACTGGTGTTACTGGGTTACACTGGAAAGTTACCACATTCAGCAAGTATCATATCAACTTACAGAGGCAATTCAACGAAAGTGACTTACTTCAACATGAATAGTAGGTTTGGGTTGCGTTCTAACAGTCCGGGGTAAACCTGCTGAGTGGTTTCTATGGCTTCGCCCACCCGTCCTGCCAGCACCAGCTTCTGTATTCCTATGAGACAAAAAAACACTTAAAGCGTACTGATGGAGAAACTCAGCTACGACAACCTCAGTCATAAACATCTTTGGTTTGTCCACTCACTTTGCCTGTTCTTTATAGACATCTGGTCCTCTTGTATCATGGTCTCTGTGGCTCTGGCAAAAGCTGTTGCGGTGGCACAGTACCCATGGTGCACCAAGTAGCTGGACACCATACTAGAAAACGTAGAAAGATAGATTGTTTGCTACTTTACGTTTTGGCCCCTTTGGTATTGTGAAGCATGCAAACTTGAAATGAGCGAGAATTAAATTGTGCACTTGCACGTCAGTAGATGTCAATGCTCCGGAGTCGCCAATGAATTTCACTAATCTTCTTTTCAGGCAAGTTTATGTCTTTATTTAGAGGAGTCAAACCTCCTCAGGCATTTAAGCTAAAACTGAAACAGCAACTTAAAAGTTGTTTAAGGTAATCATACTTTTACTTTTACAGTATCAGCTTACAAACCAACTTTTTTGGGTCTTCTTGTTTAATGTATTATTTGTCATTTATTTTCTACATATCATAAATTTTAACTGGTTTTACTTCATTATCTGTTTATTTCCATCCAATCGCTGATTTGTACACAGCACATAAGTGAATATATAGAAGTGAATATATATTAATAGGAGATTTTATGTTTGTAAACGCCGAAGATATAGTTATATAATGGACCAAAATACATCAGTGACCTGCTGACACCATATAAACCTACTAGACCCCTCAGATCATCTGGATCTGGTCTTTTATTAGTTCCCAGAGTCAGAACCAGACATGGAGAAGCTGCATTCAG
>JBAMYA010043764.1:0-13058 GCA_037176975.1 Arrhamphus sclerolepis | reverse complement strand
GTCAACCCTGGGTTTGCAGGTTAACTCTGGGTTACTTCTGGGTAAGTTAACCCCGCTTCGTAGTACAGGCCCCAGGTTCTGTCAACAAAATCAAATCAATCTTTATTTATATAGCACTTTTCATACAATTGTAGTGCAAAGTGCTTTGCATAATTAAATCAACAATAACATATAAAAACTCACAAAATCATACCCACACAGCACACATACACCCCCCAGCATACACAGTGAAGATATAAAGATAGACATCACAGACATAAAATGGAAAATGTTGAACTTTTCCCAGGGATCTGCAGGAGTCTTCATGCAGTTTCATAAGCCTTAAACTTTGTATGCATTGTTGCAGGATGAGGTGGAAATATGTCCACCTCTTTGCTATGGAGTTAGAACAGTCTCAATAGTCACAAATGCGCTACAAACTCCATACTTTGCGGTTCAAGGATAAACAGGTTTCAAAAGCTCTCTGTACAAATCCATGGGTGATGTGATCAGATAGTTGGTCCTGTATTTTACAGTCAACTGCTGAACCCAATGAGGAAATAACTGAAATTGGAGTTGGAGGCTGACTCCAAAAGCAAGTAAATCTGCATAGACTCCCATGTTCAAAAGTCCAAGTTTGCAGCAGAAATAAACATATTTGCAAAGAATAGCCTTGATCTCTACAGCATAGATTTCATGGCAACTGTGCAGGGGTGAAAATTTAAGTTTCACATCTGGTGAAATTATATAAAACCACACATTTCTGCATAATTTTGAGTGTAGTAAAGTTATAATTAACAGCTTGCATAGCCTCAGCTCTCTGTCAACACTTAAGCTACTTAGCACTGTCTTAACTGAGCTTCTGGGCTGTGAATGAGGACCTAACAGAGCATAGTCATTTTTACTTTAAAGATTTTACGGCTTGTTGTGCTGTTCAGTTTACCATGAGATTTGCTGATGTGTTTGGGATCATTATTCTGCAGCACAACACAACTTCAGGCAAACTTTAGCTGTCAGACAGACATCCTGACATTTGAGAGTTCATGACTGGTTCAGCGACCGGAGTCACCAAGTCTTGTGGTTGTAAAACAAGGCCAAATAATCATGCCTCCACTACCGTGCCTGACATGGTTTTAACGTGGTGTTTATGCTCACATAAAGAAGAATCAGAAAATTTTATTATTCTGCAGTACTTTAAACTTTAACCAGTTTATTTTGTTTAATTAAATGTTAACTCCTCCTTGAACCGCCACCTTATCGCGGTGGAGGGGTTTGAGTTTGAGTATCCGATTGATCCAAGGAGCTATGTTGTCCAGGGGCTTGATGCTTAATGCCCCTGGTAGAGTCTCCCAAGGCAAAGAGGTCCTAGGGGATGGATCAGACTAAGAGCGGTTCATAAACTCCTTATGAAAAAAGCAACAGCAAAGTTGTGTACGTCGCCCCGATTGGCGTTACCGGGCCTCACCCTGGAGCCAGGCCTGGGGTTGGGGCTCGCAGGGGAGCGCCTGGTGGCTGGGTCGCTCGGCCGGGCTCAGCCCGAACGAGCGACGTGGGCGCCTCTTCTTGTGGGCTCACCATCTGCATTAAGGGTCATAAGGGGATGGTGCATTGTGATTTGGGTGGCAACCCAATCCCAGGACAACACTCTCGCTGGGGGAGAAGGAGCCTGAGCTTGTGCGGGAGGTGGAGTGGTATCGACTAGAAATAGTTGGGCTCACCTCCACGCACAGTGGGATCTGGAACCCAATTCCTTGAGAGAGGCTGGACTCTCTACTACTCTGGAGTTGACCGCAGTGAGAGGCGGTGGGCTGGTGTGGGCTTGCTTATAGCGTCCCAGCTCAGCCCCCATGTGTTGGAGTTTTCCCCACGGAACGAGAGTGTCGCATCCCTCCGCCTTTGGGTGGCTGGTAGGTCTCTCACTGTTGTCTCGGCTTATGGGCCAAACAACTTTGCAGAGTACCCAGCCTTCTTGGAGTCCCTGGAAGGAGTACTGGGAGGTGCGCCAACCAGGGACTCCATAGTTCTTTTGGGGGACTTCAACGCCCACGTAGGCAATGACAGTGTGGCTTGGAGGGGCGTGGTAGGGAGGAACAGCCTCCCTGATCTGAAACCGAGTGGTGCTTTGTTACTGGACTAGTCACCGTTTGTCCATAACAAACAGCATGTTCAAACATAAGGGTGTCCATCAGTGCACATGGCACCAGGACACCCTAGGCCAGAGGTCGATGATCGACTTTGTGGTCATGTCATCTGAACTCCAGCCACATGCCTTGGAAACTCGGGTGAAAAGAGGGGCTGAGCTGTCAACCAATCACCACCTGGTGGTGAGTTGGATCCACTAGTGTGGAAGGAAGCCGGACAGACTAGGCAGACCCAAGCGTATTGTGAGGGTCTGCTGGGAACGTCTGGCAGAATCCCCTGTCGGGCGGATCTTCAACTCCCACGTCTGGGAGAGCTTTGACCAGATCCTGAGGGAAGTTGGAGATATTGAGTCCGATTGGACCACGTTCTCCACTTCTATTGTGGATGCGGCTGTCTCCGGTGCCTGGGTCATGACCAAAAGAACACGATCCCGGATAGAAGCGGCTGCGACGAGCTTCCTCTGCAGGGTGGCGGGGCGCTCCCTTAGAGATAGGGTGAGGAGCTCTGTCACCCGGGAGGAGCTCGGAGTTGAGCGGCTGCTCCTCCACATCGAGAGGAGCCAGCTGAGGTGGCTTGGGCATATGAATTGGATGCCTCCTGGACGCCTCCCTCTGGAGGAGCAGGAGAAAGTGTCCAGGGAAAGGGAAGTCTGGGCGTCACTGCTCAGGCTGCTGCTCCTGCAACCCGGCGTCGGATGAGGCGGAAAAAGATGGATGGATGAATAAATGTTAACTAAGATGTCTGTACAAGCTTTTTCTTTAGAAAACAAGTTCTTATATTTTCTTTACATTCATTAAGCAAACATTTTTATCCGAAGTGACCGAAAAGAAATAAAGATGTTCTCATGTCTGAGACTATGGTGTAATTCTGCGTTCAAAACCTGAATTTCCTCAGAAGTTTATCTGTGTGCAAACACTGTTTTCTATATATGAGTGAGCTGTTTTGGTGATGATAAGGTGGTTTAGATAAATTCTAGAGGAAGTAGAGGTTCACCGTCTGGTCTAACTCTGGTTTAAAAGAGTACATTGACGCTTGCAGATGTGTTTTATGATTTCCCAATAAAACCACATAGTTGCTGCATCTGTTACCTCGAACACAGAAGTTCTGAGGTTCTGTGGAGGAGACCCAAGGCGTGGGAACCAAATAATTTTGATGATACAGAGTACTTTGCCATGAAAGAAGGGGCTTATATCACTCAAGAAACTCATAACATCTTTAGTTAAGAGCATAGATAAAAAGTTACTTCTAGTTGTAATTCACCGATTAATTATTAACTGTCAGAAGGCTAATAATTTTGGTCTTTGGATGTTTTATAACAACAAATGCTCCAGCTGACAGTTTTAAACCAGTGGCCTCCAGGTTTCCTGGTGGCCTGGCCTGCTAGTTGGCCCCCTGACCTACTTTTTTTGGGTTGAAGCTTGTCTGCAAAGCTCCCCATACTGTCTCTATGGGAACCTCTACACCACACATTTTCTGCAACTGTACGAGATCATGCATTTGTATTTAACCTTGCGTATGATATCAAGAATGGTCATGCTCAGACTGTACAGTAATGAGTTCTCCTGAATCGAAGGACAGAAAGAAGTTTTTTAGCAGCTATGTAGGTGCAGTACGTTGATAAGAATGAGAGGTTTTCCTTGATTAATTGTTACTGTTGCTGGCCAGTCTATTCCTTTCTTTTCTGACTTTGGTGCAGCCAGATTACAGTGGTAACTGTATCTATTCTGTGGGGGCATCAGGTCTGGTTGTTAAGGAAAGTGACAGTTTCCCTTCGCTGTGATACCCCTCCAGAGGACTCCAGAAAACATGCATTTTTCTTCTCTGAATTATGGCCACTTAATCTCTGCTGTGATCTGGTGTGCAGGTTAGGAATTTCTCTGATCTCCACACCAGATGGTCAACAGGTTGTGTATTCAAAGGACCTGCAGCAGGACTTATTTACTGGCTGCGTTATGAAGTGTTGTAAGAGAAAGAAAGAATGATTGGGAGCCGACTCCAGACAAACACACCCTGTACTCCCATACAGATGTGGTTTCACATAACCAGGGACAGTGCAGTGTTCCAGGGTGCTGACACACACCGCTGGTATTCTGTGAAGCCACAGATGCAGGATTGGATGCTGAGTTGTAGGCCTCACAGAGATATGATGAGGTCTTATTAAGAACTGTGAAGCTGTAGTAATAACACCAAAATCTAACTACAGGCCCTGCCAGCCTCAATATCAGCTGAAGCCTGACGCCAGCTGAAACTGCCAAAGCTCCATTTTTCAGCATCCTCTATCCATCTGGACAACCAGTACTAGTTCGCTTTCATGCTTAATGGTGAACCCTACACGTTCACCCAACTGTGTCAGGGTTACGGTGAAAAACCTATCATTGCTTTAATGCTACTTTGAAAGCCAGCCTTGACTCTCTGACCCACAATAAGGAATGTGAGAGAGAGAGTGAGAATGATGAGGACAAGAAGCAACAGCAGCATTGCTTGATAGTGATGATTATGTTGTGACTAGACAAAAATGGCAAGGCTTGCACCACTCCTTAGATTTAAATGTTTTTGGGTTTTTTTTTCCCCTGATAGACTGACTAAAATAAATTATTGCATTTGACTCACACACCTCACTTGTTTCCTGCCCTGGAACCACAGATGCAAATTAGCTGCATAGCTAATGCTGGTATAGAAGTTGTTCTGCATGCCCCCCGATAAATAAACTAAACTAAACTAATACAGGAAACAGTGAACCTGAAATAGGGCAAGACTAGTCACCAAGATTTTCTTACATTACCATTGACAGTTTTCTTTCTGTTCTTGGTCCATTTAAATTGTTAATTTTGTCAAGTTAAGACCATCTATCCAGAAAATTGGCAAAAATGTTATAGTTATGGCAAAAAAAACAAAAAATAAACATGTTCTACTGACTTGTTGTAGGCTTGATATTCTAACACTTAAAAAATACAGAACAAAACTGATTTATGTAATATGAGTCTAGAATAAGCATTTAATCATGAAGTTATTTGAGCAGTGATAATGTACTTCTTGGCAAAAGGGAAAAACAAGAACCAGGAATGAATGTTGATTTGCAGCGCTAAACACATTTAAGTTTTTTGTTTGTTTTTTTTGTCAATCCCAGGACATTATTCCTCTCTCAAACAGCATCTTGTCATGGTTTAGGCTTTAGTTTAGGGTTTTTTTCTGGTTTGATCCTGCTTTTTTTCCCCCCCTCTTTCTTTTGAGTGTTGTGTTTCTTTTGTATTTTCCCTTTTGGTTTTGCTTATTAAACATCCATTGTTGGATACTCCTGCCTCCTGCCTGCTCTCCTGCATTTGGGACTCCACCATACAACCCCACTTCATGACAGAATGGACCAGCCAGATTGGACCCAGCAGGAGAGACCATCACTCTTTTTGAGTATTTCCGCCAGGAGGTCGAGAAGTCGATGCCCCGGGCAGAGGACATCGACTGGTATGACTGGGACTGTTCTTCCGGAGAGGATGAGTGGCTTGATGGTGAGTACGGAGAGTTCATCCAGATGAGGTCCCTAATTTGAAAACATCAAGGCAATCTATGTAACAAAATTTATGAAAGAAGGCCAGGCCAAGTTAATTGTGGTGTAAGTAAGTACGCATACTTATTATCATATTCCTAAAAGCATAGGCATAGATCAAGGGGGCAGGGTAGGGTAGTTTATAATTCAACTTTAGGCCAAAACATAGTTTTACCTCATTTGGAAAAACTTCTGTCCATTCGTCTGTAACCAGGCCATTTATGTATATTTCATTTCATTCACTCAATTATAAATATAAATAGTTCATGTAACAAAAAGAAGTATAAACCTATAATATCGTCCCCCTATTCACAAAAAAAGAAAATTAGCTATTCAACTCAGAAGACTATTACAGACATATTTCACAATACACAAAAATACACAACAAAACATTAGCTTATTCAATGACATATCGCTTCATCTTAATGAAATTCAAATTTCTTTTGAATACAAAAAGAGATCCAGATTGCTTCATCTCATTGTCAAGATTGCTCCATAAACCGACACCTTTAATTGAAATACATCTTTCCATCGTTGCCGTTCTGAATCTAATTTATTTATTTTTTTATTTCATTTCCCTTTAAATTGTATTTGCTTTCTCTCTTTACAAATCTGTTTTGAATATTTGGTAAGATTTCTATGCACTTTGTACGTAAATTTTTAAATATTGTACTCTATTAATTCATGAAATTTCAATAAGTTTAACTGTATAAATATTGGGTTTGTGTGATCTGTGTATCCACTTATGACTAACAGCTTTCTTCTGCAAAAGAAAAATCAAATCTCTATGTTTTCCATGTACTCCCCACACTTCCACACAATATGTCAGATATGAAATAATCAGTGAGTTATAGGCTACAAAATATACAAGGCTTTTTTGTTTTTGTAATTCCTTTACTTATTCAAAACAGGGATGGTTTTGGACATTTTAACTTCTTTATCGTTTATAAGATTTCCATGACAAATCAATCAATGAAAAGATCCAAAAACTTAATTTCTTTTGTTTTTTTGTATGTCAGATCCTTTAACATGCAATTGTGTATCAGCAGTTTTCTTACTGCAAGAAAATATTATAAATTTAGTTTTACCAATATTTAAGGATAATCTGTTATCAAACTATTTTTTGATTTTTGTAAATTTATTTCCAACCATATTTAACACTTTTTTTTTTTTAACATTTTCTCCTGAATAAAATAAGGTTGTGTCATCCACATATAAAGTGGACTTAAGAAATTTAGAAACCATAGTAATATCATTAATATGCATAAGAAAAAGTATAGATCCAAGGACTGATCCTTGTGGTACTCCACAACTAATATTGTATAAAACAGATATTCTATTATTAACTTCAGGTAACTTTTAAGCCACTCCTCTGGTTCCATATTTGTACAATTCATCCAATAATATTGTATGATCAAGTGTATCAAAGGCTTTTTGAAGATCTACAAATATACTTACTAAATATCATTTTTTATCTATTGCAGCTGAAATTTCTTCTACCAAATCAATTATTGCTGTTTCATATTGACAATTACATAAAATACTGTACCTATTGATGAAATGATTTAATCAAGTAAACAATTTCTCTAAAATCTTTAAAACCGTGGAAGCAGTGTCTATACTTAGAGGATTCATGTTTATTTCCACCTTTGTAGAGTGGTATTATTTTAGCAATTTTCATATGGTCTGGAAAAAAGCCCTTTTATAAATGTTTGCGTGTGTGTATATAGATTATATAAATATATATATAAATGGCTCAATAACTAAGTCTATAATATTCTTAATAAATGCTGTATACATAAACATAGTCATTAGAGGTCTTACTTGGACACTGTTGTACAATTTGTAGTATTTCTTCTCCGCTTTATTACGAAAAATATTAACATTATCAACTATTTCTTTTCCAATATGATGATCATTTTTAACTTTGAGTATTTGTTTGGAATTCTAAGTTATGCTTTGTCCTTTTTTACAACTTTGTTAATTATGCTCCATATTTCTTTTATAATATCCTTTTCCATTTATTTTTGTATTTCTTACATCTCTCTTCTGATTCTTTTGTCCTTTATTTTAAAAACATTCTTTACAGATATTTTTTTTTCTTGCAGGCATCTTTTATTCCATTTGTTATCCAGTGTTTGTTATTAATATTTTTCTTGATATTACCTCCTATTTTGGTTAACTTCCAATTCTTATTGTACAAACTAATCAACAAATTTATAAATGAATCACAGGCAATATTCACATCATGTTTATACACTTCATCCCATCTCTGTTTGTTGAGGTCTTCTCTCAAGGCCTCAGCTGATCTATTATTTAATATACTAATATAAATATCTATTTTATCTTTTACTATATTGATTCTCATAAATGATAAATACAGGGAGATGATCACTCCCATCAGTCATTAAAATTTCACCTAATAATTATGTTATCATTCAAAGTATTGCCAAAGATATTATCAATAAGAGTTGCACTGTGTTGAAATTCTGGTTGGTTTCCTTGAATCAAGTCTCTGAGGCCACAATTACATTCAAACTTTTGCTGAGTTGACTTAAGTAATCAGTTATTTTTACTATTTTACTGCAGCCCAAACTGCAACTATTGAAATCAATGATAGACAGAGCTGTTTCCATCACAGGACCTGGTATATTGTTAAATTCTTCCTCTGCATAATATTTACAAAATTATGGGAATGAATGCATTGTGATCAACATCTCCTTCTCCTTCTCTAAATCATGAATCTTATCTTTAATATTCATCAGATGGGTTCGTATGTTTGTCCATGAAGAAACATATTTATCCATTTAATTTGGTTCCTGGTTCCTCTCGCGGGCCTCTGTCCTTAGACTACCTCTTCCTTTTTAGTTACGGGCTTCATCCTCCTCGATCTTCCTCTTTGTATACTTATCAAGTTCTGTCATGTCTTTTACTAACTTCATAGTTCCAGTTTGCTCTCAAATCCATACATTCCCATTCATAGTCCATGTTCCAATATTTTTTTTTCTGGCTTCTTAGTCTCCTCGCTTCTCTTGCAATGTCCCCATTCGTTTTTGTTAAATATTCATTTATAAACACATTCGCCCCCTTCAGTTTTTTGCTTACATTAAGACATCATTCCTCTGTTTCCTGCTGATGAATCTGACTATAAAAGGATGTCTGGATTTCTCAGACATCCTTTGTAACGTGTGACAAATAGATATTGCCTGACTTTGAATGTTTATGTCTTGACTCTGGAGATAAGCGATGACCTGTTGCTGCAGAGACACCAGTCCTCCCCTATGTGCACCCTCTGTTGTATCTGCATTAGCTGTCGCTCTGGCATAGTTCGGTGTCGAGTTTCCTGTAATTGCCCTGTAATCACCAAATCCTCTCTCCGCATATATTGTTGAGCAGCAGAGAACAAAATCTAGACAGAGCTGCTTAAGTCATGCACGCATCCATGTTGAGCACGCATTTGTCTGCGCCGAGGGTCACGGGCAATGCCTTATGAAAAGAAATGACTCTCAGACCAAAAATGTGAAACATGTTGTATCTGCTTGCACTGTGCTGCACAACTTTTGTGAAATGCAGAACATTGAGTCTAATCTCTCTCTGAAGCATGTGCCTTGGTAGCTCATATCCAAACTGTGTAAACATTTGAGACTGAAAACAAAACCCTACTTTATTTCAAGTGTTTTTGAGCATGGCAACTTGCAGTCAGGTTCAACCTTTGTTTGTTTTAGTTCTTCAGTCACAGTGGCCAACAGTTTCAAATGCACAGCAAACGGCAAAATGAGCTGCAAACACATGTATGATGCAAACAAAACAAAGGCAACAGAAAAACGCTGCAAACAAAAAAGAAAACGTGCAGAAAAACAGCAAAACGAGCTGCAAACAAATGCTGACATAACAGATAATAGAAGCAAAACCTACAATCAACAAAACAAATGCAAACAAAAAAAAATGCTGCAATGCTGCAATCACAGGAAAAACATTATATACCATTGTACCAAAGTCTCTAGAACGCTAACATTACCTAAGTCACTATGCTGCTTTTCTATAATACTGTAAAAGACTGCGTGTTTGAAAAAGAAATGAAGTATAACAAACCTTTCTTTCTTCCTCCAACTTTCTTTTTGAAAATCTCACGTTAAATTTTGACTTCCTGTTCTTACTGAGGGTCTGGTTCCCCTAGTGGCCTGGAGCACTTCCGTTTTGCGGAGCCAGTTTGCTGCTGTTTTTCCTGTGATTGCAGCATTTTGTTTGTGGTTGCAGCACTTTTTGTTTGCATTTGGTTTTGCTTCTATTTTCTGTTTTGGAGTTTGCATCATACATGTGTTTGCAGCTCGTTTGCACCTGTCGGCTACCGCGTTCAATACACAAAATAAAGTTGTTATAGTTTTAAAGTGTCATTCATGTCATTCCCATTCTTTCAAAAAAAAAGTTCCTTCTTTTTACATATAATCAAGCACTGTCATAAAACATATAAAAAGTGCAAAATACATTTTTCATGTAAACAATAAACAGTAATAAACAGTCATGAAAATCCTAATTAGTGCTTTGTTGCACCTCCTCTGGCTGTCCTGAGGCACTGGCAAAGAAAACGTAGAAGCTCAGTACACTTACAGGCCCTGTGCACATGACAACCTAAAGATGGCAAAGGGACTCCCACAGAGGGCCAATATATTTGTATTTTTTTTTTCTGTCAGATACCATTGATGATCCATACTAACGACATTGTGATTTAAAAGTGATTATTGACTAACAGGCAATATCTAATAACTATAAAAACGATTTGTTTGCTGATAATCTGCATTAGCTTCCGCAAATACAGCTGCAACAGCTGTAGCAGGCTCTTAAAGGTTTTTACTGCTGGTCTGGCCCTCTGGCAGCTGCCACTGCAACAACCGGAAGTTCCACGTCTAGCTGCCACTGCCACATATTGAGCTTGCTGTCTCTCTTGAGTCATTTGGATTGAATCTGTTCTATCAATGAATTTAATTGAAAGGTGGATTAATCCAAATGCACTATTTTGGATGAATTTTAAACGAAATACCTGGATGGATTTTGAGTGCGCTCCAGAGTGCTTGATGAACTGTGATTGTTGCTCCACACTAAATCAATTAAACGCTGTTGCTGGATGTCCAAACATGGAAACTGAAAAGAGAGAAATAAAACCTACTACCAAAGCCTTGGAAAATAAGATTGTGCGGCTCCAACATAAGCGCAAAATCGCCATTGATAAAATTAAAGTGCTGACCCTGTTCATAAAAGTGCCCATGAAATCAAAAGAAAATGCCCTTGAAATTCCCTCACAACTGGACACCTTAAATGTACTGTATAAAAAGGCCACAGACCTGCACAATGAATTACTGCCACTTCCTGATGATGAAAATGAAAAACAAAAGGAGCAGTTTTCCGGCATTATTCAGAAAAATCTACATGAAAGCTCAAATAAATCACCAAGTGAAACGAATATCTTTGAACATCCATCTACTAAAATCAATAAGTTCGAGCGAGCTCCTGGTGAAAAGGGCAGTGATATGTCCTGCGACCCTCCAGCGTCTGTCCCCACCACTCAGAGCCCACAGGATGAACTTCAGCCCTGGAACAGCATCTCAAATATAAGTAAGAGATCAAGCTCACATCATTCTGCATCCTCAGCCTCACGCTCATCTGCTCACTTAAAAGGTGAAACAAATCTTGCTATTTTGGCTGCAAAACAAAAGGCACTGATGGAAAAACATGCCTTGGAAGAAGAAGAGTTAAAGCGATGCAAAAGAAAAAATGAAATTGCTGAGGAAAAGGCTAAATTAATCTTTATGAAATCACACAGTGTTGGTGGCAAAACAAGGTCAAAGGTTTGGGATGGGATAAATTCCTACTATGAAAAGACATGTTCAAAAGAAAAAACTTAGTGTTTACGCCACTGAATTTGTGCCCATTAAACCAAAAGACGATGCAGCTGAAACCACACGGCCAGCTGTGAAGCCCAAAGTTTCTTACTTACCTGAAATGAAACTAGTGATTCAGAAATCTGCCTTTGGGAGTAAAAGATCTCCAGATGAAGGCTGAGGCCTCAGAACTGACCAAGATGTTGTTTAGACACAGATTCGACAGGACTAGTGGGTTTCGACAAATGTTCTGGTGACATGTGAAGATATGAAGCTGATGAAAAGGAGCACTGGGTTAACAGCTGTTCTGAACACTGAAAGCACATTTGATATTGTTTCTGAAGAACAGAAGCCTTCAAATTCCTCCTGAGACCATGACGTCTGGGGGGACGTCCACCCATGATGCTCCGTCCTCTGTTGATGCTGAGAGCCAGCTCCTCCTCAGGAGTGAAAGGGGGCGGTGCTGGTCCCAAACCTGTTTGATGGACCTCTGCAGTCTTCTTACTGCTTTGAAAACCCAAACCCTAACCGTCTGGCTGCCGTTAATACACAAATGATGATGAGATGCAACAGATGACATTTTGGAAGTTAACCAACACTGCATGTGGATCAATAAACATATTAATCAATGATAAATATCTGTGTATGTGGAGGAGTGGAAACCCAAAGAAAAAGCATTAAATCAAGACAAATCTAGTCTTAAATACCAACTAAGAATAATAAAAGCTGTTCTTGGATGGTTCAGGAATATTGATCACACTTAAACATGAGTGTGATTTATGATCATAAATGTAACAGCTGCTTCTTAAAGAATTTTTCATTAATGCTATAATTCACTTTCATTTATAACATCAAATATTTCAAGACCAAACTCCATCTAATCTATCTAATCTGATCAGATTAGATTCTTTAGTAGATCACTGATTTAAAGCTGTTTTCATTGTTTCAAAGGTGGAAACAAAAGACAAGATGTTCTTTGTTGTTTTATATGTCATCAATAAAGAAGAATTAAAAATATAAAAACCTCTACACTCCTACCTCTTCCAGGAACCAGTCTGATGACTCCTCCCTCTTCCAGGAACCAGTCTGATGACTCCTTCCTCTTCTTCCTGCTCTAAAACTCAGACATCTGACTCATGTTTCCTTGTTCCCTCCCCTCAGATCTCCAAGTTTGCAGATGGGTGCAACAAACGTGTGCAGAACTGCAGGAGCTGACAGACCACAGTCACATGTTGTTTAGATCAGAGCTCAGACTGGTTCCAGCTTTCAGGAAGTGAAACTCACACAGTCGTAGTTACTGAGAGGAGACATGGCACAGAGATCAGTTCAGCTGGACCAAGAAACCATCTCTTGTTCCATCTGTCTGGATCTACTGAAGGATCCAGTGACTATTCCCTGTGGACACAATTATTGTATAAACTGTATTAAAACCCACTGGGATGAAGAAGATGAGAGGAGAATCCACAGCTGTCCTCAGTGCAGGAAGACCTTCATACCGAGACCTGTCCTGGTGAAAAACA
>JBAMYA010043763.1:0-38255 GCA_037176975.1 Arrhamphus sclerolepis | reverse complement strand
GTGTTCGTTATGGACAAACTGTGACTAGCACAGAAGTCCAACAACAAAGCACCACTTGGGTTCAGATCGGGGAGGCCATTCCTCCCAAACACACCCCTTCAGGTCACATGTCATTACCCACGTGGGCGTTGAAGTCTCTCAACAGAACTATGGAGTCCCAGGTCCTAGGATCATTCGGATACTCAAACCCCTCCACCACGATAAGGTGGCAGTTCAAGGAGGAGGGTAAATAGGTCTGATGATAAAAAACAAAACAAAACCAAAAAACAACATAAAAATTCCTATGGATAAATTTCTGACTTTTAGTAAGATTAAATAAATTTTTAAAATTTGTACATTTAAATATATGTTAAACCTAAAATGAATACCAAAATGTGTGTTTTGGGTATTTTTTTTCTGAAACTGTCAACATACAGAAAGAATTAGTGGAAACGTGTAAATCCTGTGCAACAGCTCAGACACAGGTATTGTGCTGCATCTCTGATCACAACTTCAACCTTTGTGTGTAAATCCTGTATAAACTACAGGTATTCCGACAGGCAGTAATCTGTAACAGTAAAACATATATATGGAGGAGGGGGAAGCTGGTGTGTGCAGGGGTCCCCAAGACTTATGGCCCAGGGGCCTCATGCATTCTAAATGTGGGCCTGCTCAGTAGGTTCTCTTGAAATAAGGACATTCGGACACATTTGATCAGAATTAACGTAAAGTAATATTAATTAGCATTCAGCTAAGCCAGCAAGGCTAACCTGTCGCTGAACTGAGGTGGACAGCTGAGGCAGTGGCCCTCTTCAAGAGAGAGGGTGGACTTCATTCCACTCTGGAGCTGCTCAATGTGAGAAGTGACGGGCTGGAGTAGGCTTACTTATAGCCACCCAGCTCAGAGCCTAAGGCTCTGGGTGTTGTACGGCTGTCCTGGCTGACATGTCTCTGCAACATTGCATGGGCATGGGGGGCAGTACCTCTGGACTGGTAGATTATAGGGAAATCATACTCCTCAGCCTCCGTGGCAATGTCTAGGGGTGCTGGATAAGAGAATCTGATTGATTGTTGATTCTCAGATTTAAGAGGAACAGTACTGGTTCTGTCCTGGCTATGGAACACTGGACCAGCTCTGTACCCTCATTAGCATCCTGGAGGGGGCATGGGAGTTTGCCCAACCAGTCAACATTTGTTTTGTGGACTTGGAGAAGGCATTTGACCATGTCCCTTGAGGAGTCCTGTGGGGGGTGCTACAGGAGTTTGGGTTATGTTGCTGTGTGGTTGGCAGCCAAGTGTGAAGCAGTGCACTGCTTCATGGGAATGAGAATCACCACCTCCAAATCTGAGACCATGGTTCTTTGTCAGAAAAGGAGAGACTGCCATCTCCTGGTTGGGAGTAGAGTTTTGCCTCAAGTGGAGGAGTTCAACTATCTTGGATCTTGTTTATGAGTGAGGGAAAAATGGAGCAGGAAGTGGACAGCGGATTGGTACAGCATCTGCAGTAATGTGGACTCTGTACCTGTCTGTTGTGGTCAAGAGGGAGACAAGACTCTCCGTTTACCGGCCGATCTTCATTCCTACCCTCAACTATAGTCATGAACTGTTGGTAGTGACCAAAAGAATGAGATTGCAGATACAAGAGGCTGAAATGAGTTTCCTCCACAGGGTGGCTGGGCTCTCCCTTAGATATAGGGTAAGAAGTTCAGTCATCCAGGAGAAACTCAGAATAGAGTCATTACTCCTTCACATCATGAGGATCCAGATGAGGTGGCTTGTGCATCTGGTCAGGATGCCTCCTGGGGAGGTGTTTAAGGCATGTCCAACAGACAGAAAACCATGAGGAAAAAAAGCCCCGAGCCGACAGTATTCGAACTGACAAGTATATTTTGATTGACAGCTCCTGGTGGGTTTCGTCAGGTTCAGGCAAAGATCTTCAGCTCTGCCAGGACACACTGGAGAGATTATGTTTCTCGGCTGGTCTGGGAATGCCTTGCTTTTCCCCTGGAATAGCTGTAGGAGGTAGCTGGGGAGAGGGATGCCTGGGCCTCTCTGCTTAGGATGCTGCTCCCGCGACCCAGATCCGGATAAGCGGTTAATGGATGGATCTCCCATCTGTTTTTATTTCAGTTTTTATATTTCTTATACTTACCCTCCTTTTCCTGTGTTCAATATTAAATTCTCTACAGAGCTTATTTTTCTTTTGACACTAAAAGAACGCCCTAACAATCAAGAAGTGAGTCGCTCTTTTGCTTTGTGAGCTCCTGAAAAGAGCCTTTGGTGGACACTACACACTCCACTGCCCCCTGCTCACTGAAATGTTTGGATGTTGTTTCAGTTGTGACATCTGAAACGAGGAACGTTTGGACAGATTTGATCAGAATCTATGTCACAAGACATTGGGCCGCTTATTACAGGGTTCTGAACATTGTTGAAAGCCCACTCACCATGACAAGGAGTGGGATGTATGAGGAAAAAACAAAAATGTATAAAAACAAACAAACAAAAAAACAGGCTATTGGGGAAAAAAATGTGACAAGAGACCGCCTACTCACAAATGAAGACAGGCTGTTTTATTTCTCCACAAATACAAATATTCAAGGTTGATCTTGTAGCTTTACCGCCCTCTAGTGGCTACTAAGGCCTAATTAATCTGCTTAACTGCCTTTATGCTGTCAAAGATTATTTATTTTCCTTTATTGGTGAAAAAGATGTCTCTGTTAGAGAAAAGATTAAAGCATACTTGAGCAATACTTGTGGAAAATGTTTTGCTTTGACCAGAGCCTGCTCACCGTAGCTGAGATTATGTCATTATGCCACCCTCACCCTCCCCAAAAAAGCAAAAAGCAAAAACAAAAAAAAGGACATTAATAGACAACTCCCTTTTGACGAACCTTAACGGTTCATTCATGATCAAAAACACATATTACAATGACAGAAAAAACAATTAAATAATTCAATAAAACAACATAAATTAGAGCAGAGTTCCTTTCTCATGTTTTGTTCAAATTTTCTTTGTTGCTACTACAATATAAAGGTGCTCTGTTCAAACAATACAAAGCAGTGCTTTATACAGTTATATATATTAAATGGAATACAAACGTTACAGTCTATGACTGTAATTTATCTATGAAAAATAATTATGAAAACACGTCCACGGATTAGTGTGCCACTTCATTGGCATGACAAACTGGAGTTACAATGTTCAACTGGGCCATTCCCAACTCAACTTTCTCTTTTCTCTTACTTTCTCTGTCTATTACTGCCCATTTTTGCTGTTTGGTCAACCAGTTAAGCTCTTTAAATTGTATTTGTTTAAAAGTTACAAAATGATGCTCATTTAGCTGTGTTAAATCACATTCATTTATGTAAACAACAGTGGAGGAGTGAGGTCTCTGCAGCTCCTTATGTTCACCAGTCTGCTTGATGAGGTAATTGCTGCAGCACAGCACCAGCAGAGCTTCCAGCAAAGGTCTCCCACTCACAGAAACACACAAACCAGAATCCTGACACATCTATCCATGCACATACACAGTATTTTAATACAACAAAATTCCTAAAGTTGTTTTCATTCATTTATTTTCCTTAACAAAGTCTGAAAAGTCACTTAATGTTGCAACAAAGTCAACTGGAAGCACTGGGTTGCAGAACTGCTTGAAGTGGAAAGGCAAATTTGATTGGCTGGTAGCGTCACGTGGGACGCTGCATCGGCTAGAATCAGAGAAGCCTGTGCCTTCATGTTGATTAGTGTTAATTAATGTTGCCCAGAAGATAAGGCGACAATAAAAATTATTTTCCAGGATAACTTAACAGTTTCCAGGACATTTGACCTTTTTTCTCCTTTTCCATATGTTTTCCATGACTGAAAATTGGCCAATCATTTTCCAGGTTTTCCAGGATGTGTGGGAACCCTGATGTTCCTTTGTTCCAACCACACGTTTCAGCCATGCCTGGTTATGTAATAATTAGTTTGTTACATCTAGATTCTAGATAGAGAAGATGAAGATGAAATTAACAATACTGATGAAGAATGGAAAAGTTAGTCACACTAACAATATGAAAAAATGAATTAAGAATTCAAACTAACAATGAGAGAAATAAGAATTTAGCAATCACACCAACAATATGAGAAGTAATCACTCAATGATAATCTGGGGATTATTATTGTCAATATTATCAACACAACATTAATAATATTACCAATAATAATAGTAATAACAATCACACAATATGGAAATAGAGAAAATGAGAACAAAATTCATACTCAGTTCTAGACATGAAAAGCAAAACATTTTCAACCTGATATGTTGCACCACCTACTTCATATAAAGTAGGCATTGCACAAATAAATGTAATTATATTTGACTATGACCAACTTTTAGTGTTAACAGTAACAAAACTGAGGTGTAGCCATCCATCATCTATACCTGCTATTTCCTGTGCAGGGTCACGGGGGTCTGCTGCAGCCTATCCCAGCTCTCTCCGGGCAAAAGGCAGGGATCCACCCTGGACAGGTCGCCAGTCCATCGCACCTGAACTGTAGCATTCAGTAATAATAGCAATAAAAACAATATGAAAATAACAACAATCATGACAACATATAGTGATATCAGAGAGCAGAAATAATTGGTTAAACTTATATTCTTCATCAGTGATGATGAGATGTGCACCGTTGCTGATGATGTTGATTTTATGTTATTTTTCAAGAAACAACACAAGTATTTTTGGAAAATACTTTTAGATGCCCCCTCCAACAGATGGCGCCTCTAGGTAGGAGGGGAAGGTGGCTCAGTGGAAGGTTCATGAGCAAACACCTTTGTATGGCAGCTCTGCCAAAAACCGGTGTGTGACTTTTGTTGTTTTGTACCATTTCTGGTCACAAAGATGTAACACAAACAGCTGTGCAGGATTATAATCCCGTTTATGGTCCGATCAGAATCAAGTAAATGTGAGTGTTTTTTGATTAAGGAGTAAACCAGAGCACCTGGAGAAAACCTGTAAAAACCCATCTGATCTTACCAAGACTCAGCTGTCAACATCCTCATTCATCAACTTTGCTTGAAAAGAAGAAGATGAATTGGATGGTCATGGGCTGAAAACAACAAATTTAAAAATTGTCTGAAGTTATTTCCTAAGTCCTATTGCTGTCAAAAATCTGGAGAATGAGCTCTTCTTTTCAGTGTTGAGCTTCCATCTCAGAAAGTTCACGACGGCCTTATCAAAAGCTGGATTCTCTGGTAACATTGCTGCTCGCAGCAGCCCTTCTGAGGATCCAAACGTCTTCAGAAGCTCTTTGACCATACTCTTGGTCAAGTCTTTGATGTTTGCTTCGATCCTCATCTGATCACAGTCACAAACGTCCACTTCAGCTGCCACCAAACCTGACAGACGGTTCCAGATGGTACTCAGCTCTTTGTTGTGGATCTGGGTTTTGGTCTTCTTTGATATTTTTGTTACAATCCGCAGAACTAGAGCAGTGGATATCTGGTTGGTCAGACTCACAAACTTAGAAGATGAACTATCGAGCGACTCCTGTTTCTTAGTCATTGTCTTGACGGATTCAGGAGTGCCGATACAACGTGATCCATCACTGGTTGTGTACATCTGATGTTTTAGAAGATTCACTGAATGTCCCAACGTCTTACATGCCTGCTGGATGTAAAAATTGTCTTCAGAAGGAAACTTCTGATTGAGGTCGAGCACATTCTGCTGCAACATTGCTACAGCTTCACTCAGTTCATCTAGAATAACTTCTTCCTGGCCTCTGTCCACAATCTTCTGAGAAACCACGGTGTCCCACAGAGTCTCATCTTTAGTCTCAGTCAGTCCACTCATGCCATCAGTCTTCAGGTGAAAAGATTCTTCTGTCTGTTCAGGCATCGTTGTTTCTCTGAAATGTATCTTTACAGGATTGGGATGCTCTAGCTGCTCTACACGTCCTGGTAGCACAAAGTGATATTGCCTTTGTTCATTTGGTGGGAAACATTGATCCTGTTTTATGCACGGTTTGAGTTTTACTGCCTGTGTCTCACATAAATGTTTCCCTGTAGAAGGATCAAATTGAAGGTCCTGCGTTATTTCCATTTCTTCAACGCCAGTCTTTGAACTTTTACCGCCCATGTTAATATTGTGTTCTTTATTTCTTCTCCAAGGTAAAAATGCTTGTTGTCGCTTGGGTGTTAAATATAAAATGACATTCTATTTAACACAGGATTCTTTATGACGAAACTGTATGAGCCATGAGCTCATTAATGACGTCACTGCCACGCAAACGGAACCGTTCCCCGCCCCCGCACCTCATATGCGTTACTGTAGTTATCATCCGAAATCGTTCGGTGTTCTACAATTCAATTCAAATTCGACTCAAAGATACTTTATCAATTCCACTTGTATTATTAAACGTACATTTTAGTGGTTCCGTGCCGTTACGAAAGCAAATCTGGAGTCGTTTTGTCCCATTTTACCCTCCTGATTTTCCTGAACGAAGCGGCATTTCGCTGTCAATCGTCTTCTCACTGAACGTTCCCGCCCACTAACAGCCACCGTTGTTTTGATTGGTCGATTTCGGGTGGACACTTGACTTGCCATGAGTGATTGGCTGTGAAAGCGTTCAAGCACAGCTGCAACATTTTTTTTGTCTTTCTTATTTTAAAAGTTTTTAAATAAAATATTTCATTGATTAAATTTTTTCAAACAAATAATAATAATAAAAAAAAGAAATGTTACTTCACTGACTGTATTGGAATTGGACTTTATTGTTTTTATTGCATACGTTGTCATTAGTTATTTTTTATATTTAACTATATAATAATGTAACAATTAGTGTGATATACCATAATAAAATACAATAATGTGAAATTCTAGTGTGTGTGTACATTGATATGTGATTTGATATATATGCTATAAATTAATTTATTATGGAGAATTATTTACTTCATAATAATCTACATACACAGTTCATGTACATGTTTTGATGTTTTATTTTTGCTGGTCAGACCAGGAAAATAAATGAATCAGTAGTCTTCTGAACGGTGTCCCATGATATTTGTGTTTGTCAACGAAATAAAAATAAAAATGTGTTCATTATGAATATCGGAAGTGTGATCATTGTATTTTATTCTACATAATGTCTATTTAAACGCATGTATGTATATGTATGTTGGTGTTTTAGACTTTGGTTGCTCAAACCGGAAAATAAATTATTTTCTAACTGTCCCATGTAAAGTGTCTCGTGATATTTGTGTTTGAAAATAAAATACAATAAAATAAATTAAAAAGAAATTAAACGAAAATAAAGTTAAAGAAAAGATCTTGTTTATTCTGAAAATCGGAAGTACCGGAAGTGTGACGTATATCACGGTCACGTAGTAACGGCATGAGCACGTTGCTAGTTAGTTGCAATGTTGTAGCTATTAGCGCGGCTGCCGTTCCTCTTCCTGGAGGGAGACCTGTCGTCTTGCTGTAAAATCAAACAAAAACAACCGTTATTTCTCTTCGTTTCCACCCCGGTCCGCTGACAGCAGCTGGAAAAAAGGAAACCAACTGTCCCGTCAGCCGATCCAACCTGCTAGCCGCCAGCGCTCCGCCGTCTCCTTCCGCCCGTTAGTCCGTCCGTCTGTCCATCCGGCTGGAGGAGCATGGCGATGAGACAGACTCCTCTCACCTGCTCCGGTCACACCCGGCCGGTGGTGGACCTGGCCTTCAGCGGAATCACTCCTTACGGATACTTCCTCATCAGCGCCTGCAAAGGTAAGATGAGATCAGCGGGCGGGACGACACGGTACGCATGCGTCAACACCTCTGCCGTCAGCTGCGTCTTATCCTTTTGTTGTCATGGTGACTTGCACCCTCCAGTGCTAGATCTCCTGCGCTAGGTTGTTCTTCACCATTTTGATTATATTAAATCATAAATCTACTATTTGTGGAATCATCCTCATGAAAACAGCAAAAGCACCATAATTTACAACAAATGTAATTTTACAACTAAAACGTCTTTTGTACTAAGATGTCTCTCACGTCAGTTCAGTTTTAAAATACAAAATTAATCAGTTTTTCATAATATCCGCTCGGTATTATACTATAAATTGGATTAAAAAAAAACCAAAAAACAGTTGAATTTATATGTACGATTTAGTAATGAATAAAAGAGAAAATAAAGTTGAAGCTGAAATTCAGGAGAGCTGGACGACCTCAAATCAGTATCACCATTAACTTAACATTTCTCTTCTGTTAGGATTAAGTAGAAGTTAACTAAAAAACAGTAAACTATAAACGTATTAAGAAATAATGAAAAAGTACATATGTGTGGTTTTAAAATAAGTGAAGGCTAATTATGGCTATTTATTGAATCATTTAAATAGCTGAACTTGTTACTTGAGTAATTTTAAGTTAGTTATATGTTGTGAATGTTGGTTTTGATTGAAATATTAAGTAAATTGCAATAAATACTTCTGTATGTGTATTTCGCTTTACTTATTCACTTGGTATTATACTACATGTAAGACACTGTATAAAAAATTATCGAATTCATATGAATAACTTATTTTTACAATATAATTAGTTTCATTCTGATCAACATAGACGTGTATGTGTTGTTTCTCTGGCTTGTTACTCTGGCTTCTTCAGTCCAAAGACATGCATGCTATGCTAATTGGTATTCCTAAAAAACTGCCCGTAGGTATGAGTGAGACTGAATGGTATGTCTACATGTGGCCTTGCAATGGCGTGGTGACCTGTCCAGATTGTACCACTGTCTTTCACCTGTAGAGAGTTGGGTTAGGCTGCAGCAAACCCCTGTGACCCTGCACAGGAATTAACAGGTCTAGGTAATGAATGGATGGATGAAGACGTGATACAAGAGAGACATTGTCTTGGACGTTTGTCGGCTTGTCTCTTTTGGACATGCAGCCTCTAGTCCTAGATATCTATGAGTATGTCAACGTAAGTGTGAACATCTTCCCAGACTTTTGCTCCACACAGAATCTGTATTTAAGTATTTAATAGCGCTGCACGATATTGGAAAAAAACCCTTGAAATTAGATGCAAACATGTTGAGTTCATTTGCCTCGTGCATCGCAGGAACTGCAGTGTAACTATTGCGCACACGTACATTGCAATGGCGATGCTCAAGCGATATATTGTGCAACGCTAGTATTTAATTAGTTCTGCACCCTGTTGTTGGTGTAATGAGGCTCCTGAAAGCTACAACTGTTTAAACTGATGTGACGCTGCAGCTTTGTTGAAGTTCACGATGATGCTGTTCTTTGAAAATCTTTTCATTGATCTGTTTCCTCTGAAGATGGCAAACCCATGTTGCGCCAGGGGGACACAGGGGACTGGATCGGAACGTTTCTGGGTCACAAAGGCGCTGTCTGGGGAGCCACTTTGAACACGGATGCCACCAAAGCAGCCACAGCCGCTGCCGACTTCACGGCGTGAGTCTAAGAGTCTACTTACAACTATAAAACACCTGATATGCCTCTGACATGACTAACATTTGTAACATCTGGCCAGTGTCTCCTGTGGAAAAGTTGAAGGAGGAAAACAACAAGTGCAATGCATCTGTCACTCAAAAAGACAGACCCCTAATCATATATTAATTTGTGGCTTTATAGAGTTCACCCCTGGGCAGTTGTCAGGGATATGAAATCTATTTATAGAGTTAAAAGTTTTTTGTATCAGTCTGTAAATATGTTTATTTCTATCGTAAAGTTGGACAATAGCAGGATAGGCTAACTCACTTTTACCGGTCTGGGTTTGTAGCTGCAGAAATAAAGAGTTTTCTTCTTTCGGGTGATTCAGGACTGCTGGACAGACAACAGTTTCTTTAACCGGCTTTAGTGAACCCTTTCTCGGGGTTGGGATACCTTGCTTTGTGAAATATAAAACATTTCTGCTGACTTCTGTCTGATCAGAAAAGCATCCACCCTCCTTATTCATGTCACACATCTCAGACAAACAGCTGATGAATAGACCTGAGCCTCAAAACAAGTCAGATATGAGTCACATCAACAGAAATAAATGAATGGAGTTGAGGTTAGTGGATGTGACATCATCACAGTTATGTATGTTCTGCAATTTTTTGCTTTTTTTTCCATGTAACTGTTTTAAACTGTGAACAGGTTCAGGTGTGAAGATGTGATGGATATCTGTTTTTAAACAGCTGGTCTTAAATCCGTCAGTTGTTCATGGATTTTTGTCTGTGATCTCCAGGAAAGTGTGGGATGCCGTAAGTGGAGACGAGATCCTTTCGCTGGCTCACAAACACATCGTCAAGAGCGTCAACTTCACTCAGGTCGGTCCATGTCCTGGATTCTGTTTCCTTCCTTTAAACACTGTTTTAATTAAGTTTGTTTTTGTTTATAAACAACATTAACTCTTCACAAAAACTAAATACAAACATTTTAACAGTGGATCTGATGTCTGTAACAACATGTCATGAAAGAGAAAGTGCTCACAAACTACTAATAAAAAAGATGAAACTTTCTATGACTAGACGGTGTTTAACTTTGAAATATTGTGAAGCAAATGTCGGTGCTTCAGGTTTCTACAAGTTAAAGGATGAAACGTTGACAGTCTGCAGCTCTAAGCTGAAAGTATTTGTGTTCTCCAGGACAATAACTGTCTGCTGACTGGAGGAAATGACAAGCTGCTGCGCATCTATGACCTGAGCAGCCCCGAAGCAGGTCAGGACACATGCACGGATGCACACGCATGTTAGACACGTATATATGAAAATTTATACCAGCAGTTTAAATGTTTAAATACCTCTGGCAGAAGAACGTTGGTTAACCACCAACGTTCACAAAGATTCCAACACCTGTGACTGTCTCAAGGCTGGTTCATGCTTCTCCTACTCCGTCACTCCGCAGACACCAGAGCCTTCTCTGACGTTGCACAGCAGCTCTCTGACGTTGCACAGCAGCTCTCTGACGTTGCACAGCAGCTCTCTGACGTTGCACAGCAGCTCTCTGTCGTTGCACAGCAGCTCTCTGTCGTTGCACAGCAGCTCTCTGTTGTAGCACAGCAGCTCTCCGACAGGTGACAGATACCTCCCCAATTTCGTAACTATCCGTCAAAACGTCAGAGAGCCTACAGATAGAGCACGTCTGTGATTGTCAGCTACCTCACTTAAAGGCTTACCTCATTTCACAACAACACCGCCACATTAAAAACAAAACAAAACCAAAAAAAAAAACAGAGAAAACCACATATAGGCTATGCAGGTGTAGAGGAAACAAAGAGGAGGGAGGGGGTGCTGATAAAGTTGTTCCACTTTTCTTTCATTTCTGCTTCCTTCAATTTCTAATGTATATAATGTGATAGACAATGTTCAGTATTTCCAGCATTATTAAAAAACTGATACACCGATAAAATGAATGCATGGAAGAATACAATTTTGTTTTCTATTTTTTGCAAACTAACATAAAAGAGTTTCCTGCGTTCCATTTAAATATACTTGGAGTTTCACCAAAACCCGCTTTCTGAAATGGACCACAGCAGAGTTTGATCACAGAGCATTTTCTGGTCAGTGTTGATCATTTCTAGCTCCATCTCTCAGTCTCCCTTCTTCCCTGACGTCTGTCTCAAAAGGAGGTCCAACATGATCAGAGTTGCTGCATGACCCGCTTTCTGGCCTCGTTTCGGAAAGTGTTGCCAGGTCTGTGTGTGCTGTTCATCGTTTATTTAGCTGACGACCACAGACGGGATGGCAGGCTGGTCTCCGGAAAAAAAAAACGCTACACCCACTATTGTCCTGGAGGTGAAACACTCACCAAGCAACGGAGAAGGATAAACGGTTCACGTCTCCATCAGTACGACTGCATGTCTATGGGGTGACAGAGTTGGAGAGGCATAAACCAGGCTTTAGGACAAAAAAAAAAAATCTGACCGTCTACTAATAAATCCGACAACACAGAATGGTGAAATAATTTGAAGACATTCAAACTTCATCCCGTCTGTACGGGCAGTTTTTCTAAATGGCCTGTAACTGCATAAAAGAGAAGAATCCAACCGTTGCCATGGTAACGTCTGTGTTTCAGCTCCACTAGAGATTGCGGGTCACAGCTCGGCCATAAAGAAAGCTTTGTGGTGCAACGACGACAAGCAGATCCTGTCTGCTGCTGAGGACAAAACCATCAGGTGGGTGGTGATGTCACATGTCTGAGAGCCTGTGGCTGACCTAGATGACGGACACCTGGATTTCTATGTGTCTGCAGGCTCTGGGACAGGAGCTCCATGGAGGAGGTGAAGACTCTGACATTCGACACGTCGGTGAGCAGCATGGAGTACATGGCTGATGGAGAGATTGTGGTGATCACGTACGGGAAGACAGTGGCTTTCTACAACGCTCTGAGGTACGCTGTCAGTGACGGTTTGAAGCATGGACCAGTCCTAATGGATCACTCCGGGAAAAGGATTTCCCTTATTTTTACAACATTACCAAGGTGGTTCTAGAACTTGCTTTATGTGAGATGTAAAAAGCAAATCCTGGTGTAGAAAGTTTCCGGACAGTATAATTAGACGCTAAAGTAAAACCATCCAGAGTTATTAAAGTCATTTAGTCGGTTTGTGAAGAGCTCTGGTGCAACAACAACCTCAGTGTGGCAGCAGTCATTCACCTCTTTATGGCATGAAGACGTGTGTGTAGATGGCTAAATTACAGTCATCAGGTCAACATTCATCATCTGTTTCATTGGGTCTGTCTGGAGGGAACTCAGCTGCTAGAGGTGTAGCGGCCTTTCGATTTCAGTAGCATCAATACACAACACACATACACAACAGCACATGAAATCCTCATCAGTACAGGCCATCATGTGGCATTTGAAGTCGAGTTTTATTAAAGAGGCAGTAAACCCAGAAATAAAAATGTGAAATTATATATGACTTAGGGCTGTAAATCACGTTCTGATATTCCATTTTATTTTTGCTGACATCATAAATTCTTCCATGATATAGTTAAATGGGATTTCTAACAGGAACTAGTAATCAATGCGATTAACAAACTAAAATATCAATTTCAGTTTCACTTGAAGGAACATTTGCCTTGTCCAGCTTTTGTTGTCTCCCTTCGTCACGATCAAGAAAAACCACACAAAGTAACTCTGGACTCCCGTCTCAGCCGTCAGTCTCAGCCGTAATGACTGCTGATGTCACCACAGCCAACATCAACTGTTTGGAAAGACCCAGATGATGATGTCATGGCTGTGGAAGCTTCTGATTGGTTAACTGACAACGTTTGAGTTAACTGAAGTCACACATGTAGATGTATTTAACACCTCAAACACACTGCTTCCTTGTGTGACATCATGGAAAAATCAATAAAAGTCAGTAAAGATATCAGTCAGAGAACTGTGGACTTGGACTGAACCATTAATTGCATTTTTGATAATATTGCAGTGTGGAAAAAAAGAGATTTTCTAATTGCATGCGTTACTATTTAAGTCATGACATGCAACACATAAAGGGCACAGCTGAAATTAAAAAAGTAGCCTAAGAGGAGTTTTACTTCAGTTGTGTGGAATTATTGTGGTTTAAAAAAAGAGGAATCTGCACAGTTCCAGGTATGTCCTGCTACTGTTGCTGCCTCACAAGGCAACACTACCAACTTGTTTCAACATCTAAACAAACATCACGAAGCCTTAGATGCTAACTGCATGGCTCAGTGCTGACTAGAAGCGTATCTCATCATCAACACACCACCACGTGGCTTTTATTAACTCAAATGTTGGAAAGTATGACTTTATAATAAAGTTCTGCGTGTTCGGGAGTTTTTAGCAAGAGAAATTATGCCTGTAACCACGGTGACCACGCTTGGGTTGGCAGCCTTAATTAATACATGGGACAAGTGGTACATCATGCTCTCCCTGACATAATTTTGCTGTCATTGTCTGGACAATGACGGAAGCCCTTTACAGCCAAGAGGGTCTGCTTTTAGTTTTTAGTTTAGAGTTTGGTCTGCTTTCACATCTGAAACGAACCGTACCAGAGCTGGTTTAGAATTGCTCTGAGACCACCTCAGCTGGGTCTCAGTTCAAGTTTTTGGTCCACACCATATTTCAAATGCTCGTCCTCACACCTGCCCAAAAGGTCCGAACCAGCGGAGGAAACAAACTTGAGTTTGTTTTAAACAAACTAAACAAGGCGGGTGTGGATACCCACTTAAAGTTATTTTACTGATGAGCACGTGCACCTAAAACGTCACGTCACAGACGGCCAAACAGATGAAAACGCGGGATTATAGAGACTTACACTCGCTCGTCCTTAAAACCAGCAACAGCTCGTGCTTTTTTTTTCTAGAAAATAATGAGCTGCAATGAAACAGTTGGATCTTCATGGCTGGAAATCCCAGTATGTCCTTACTGGATGGTTACTGGATAGACATTGAAAATACGCAGGTTCTAATAAGCAAAGCATTTTTTCAAAGTGGCAGTTTGTTTTTTCTGTTGTTGTTCTGCTCCTTATTAGTGGGATTTCTTTTTTAATTTCGTTTGTGCTTAGTGCGTTTCCTTATTTTTTCCATTGCATCCTGATAAAACTTAAGTTAAACAATACCAAGTTTCCTAGACCAATAAATTCTTATTCATTTAAACTGATGCTTCATCTAATTTCATGGAAAGGTGCCTGTTAGCCACTACTATTAAAGAATGATGGAATCTCTATATTTGTTGAAAAATACTGACAAGGAACTTAAAAAAAAAACAAAAAAATCTCCTATTAAATCGCAATTGCAATATATTTTTTTTTCTTCTTCTTCTTCTTCTTCTTCTTCAAAAAAAAGTTCTACTGTGGACCTCCAGGAGTCTGGTTCATCTTGGCTCCAGTTACCACAAGTCTGGAGGCTCCACGTTCATCTGCTCCAACAGTTCTGCTCCAGTAGAGACGCCATGAATGTCCACCATCATAGATGTCAACGATTCTGAGAGTGGACACCAAAGTCCTGACTCAGTCCTGTAGAACGTCTGTGTTCAGAGCTGAAAACTAACCTGACTCAGTTCCTCCAGCTCTGTCAGAAGGAACTGACCAAAACTTTGTTTGTCCTGACAATTAGCAAATAAAAACTAATTTCAGGGAATAATTGACCTGAAACGGGAAAAAAATTAGTCTGATTTAATGTCAGAGAGCGAAAAAGCTGTCGTTTTTTTACACCTTATACATTAACAGGCCTGTAGGGGGACCCGTTGAGCTAAACATGAGAGAAGTTCCTTTGTACTTTAAATAACCCTCTGTGAAGCTGATGTCGATCATTTCTTCTTCAAACGTTGCTCTTCCCTCCCGTCATCCGTCTTATCATGACTGATGTCAGCAGCAGTGATGTATTGATCCTAACCATCTTTGTTTGCCTCATCCAGCCTGGAACTGATCAAGACCGTGGAGGCCCCCGCCCCCATCAACTCCGCCTCCCTCCATCCAGAGAAGGACTTCTTTGTTGCCGGTGGCGAGGACTTCAAGCTCTACAAGTTTGACTACAGCACCAAAGAAGAGCTGGGTGAGGAGATGCAGCTTTTCACTGAACGTCACTTAATTATAATATGATTTTAATCCGGCCTTCATTTCTGCAACTGAATGATTGTAGAAATGCTCGTCTGATCTTTTCCAAATATTAAAAAATACAACGGGCGTAAAATTTCAGATTTTGAAAGTTAGCTACGTTGTAAAACGGAGGCTTTTGTGATGTAATTACAATAATCATGAATTCTGCTCAAATGCAACTTTATAACGTGATGTCCCAACTTTTTAGCCTAATATTATAACTTGTAATATCACTACTTTTTGGTACAAAATCACTACAGTTGTATTTTTTTAACCTGTTAAAACCTTTGTTCTAACATATTAACATAATTAAATCTCAACTTCTTGACATAAAATCATAACTTTCTGCCCTAAAATCCCACATTTTGTTGTAAAATTTCACACATCATTGTTAAAAACTGAATTTTATTTGTCAAAACAAAACTTTTTGACGTACAATTTTGACTTTAGGTCCTAAAATGACATATTTTGCTGTAAAATTGTGACGTGAAACCTCTGGGTTTGATGGTGAAAAAGCTGCTCAGCAGTGGCTCTGAAGGGTGGAAGAGAGGAGCTCTGCAGTGGACAGATGATTATCTGAGCAGAGAATTCCATGAATGCAGGAGTGAAGAGGAACCACAGATGTAGATCTGCAACCGTCCGTCAGCTCCTCCTCCTGGCTTCATTAGCTCGCTAGATAAATAGATAGAACTTTATTAAGTTAATCATTAGCTCAGATCACAGTTGGCCTGAAGGTTCAGGAGCTGAAAGTCCAAGAACTTTTGTTGTTCACAAAACAAACAGTCTTTGGTGTTTTCACATGTAAATTCAGAGTTTGAAAAGTGGCTTCTAAATTAGCCTGTATCAGTAGTTTCAGCCTTAAAATTGAAGAACTTTCTCTCAGTTGTCATAGTTTGATAGAAAATGCTGTTTTTTTTTGTTTGTTTTTTTATTCTACATCTCTTTGTAGCTTTTCTCTGATTGTGGCAGATTCTTCAGTATGCATGCCTCAACCAGTGTGCAGCCTGTAACGAGTCCTCCAGACTTTTTTATGCTTTAACCCCTATTTTAATATCTTTCATTAACCATTTTTCTTGGAGTTTGTGGCTTGTTTTAAACTTAAAACAAATACTGCAGCTTACCAGTGGTCAGATTTTTCATGATCATTCATGATTTACATCGTTGCATTTCAACTTGCTTTTGCCGTTGCTTAGCAACAGAACATGGCCCGCATTGTTTAGACCAGGGATCAGCTGATCCATCTGAAGTCGGCCGTTATCTTGCCGCAACCTGTGGATATACTGATGGAGTTATGGCGAAAAACACACGTAGGATGCAGAGGAAACAAAGAACTGCGGCGAAAGAGACTGGCTTTGAGACAATGTCCGCTGATTGAAGGAATTTTTTCATCATGGAAACATGAGATCCCTCAGGAATAAAATGGAGGAACTGACAGCACTGGCCCAGAGTCAAAAGGAACATAGGGAATGTAGTTTAATGTGCTTTACAGAGACTTCACCCCACCAGAATATTTCTGATGACAATGTGATCAGTAAGCTGCTCCACTCAGTTCAAGCAGACTGAGACATGAGGAGCAGGAGGGCTCGCCGTTCTCGTTAATGATCCGTGCTGTAACCCAGCACACATCACCGTGAAGGAACGTATCTGCCGCCCCGATGTTGAGCTGTGTGCCGACAGACTGCAACCTCATATTCCCCGAGAGTTTTCCCGTGTTACTTTCTTCAAAGCTACAGATGTCCACGGTGTTCGTAGAAACGCTGTAAAAACACACACTGATACACTAATACAACCTCTTACTCACCTGCTTAGCTAGTTAGCTGGTAAAAAAAAAACCTTTCCGTCATTTTTAAATCCAGTTCTCAAACTCCGGAAGCCACTCCAGTCCCTGCAGAATCTCATAGAGCTTTTTTTTTTTGTAATAAAATGCTTGATTTTACGATGACTTTTCACAAGAACTGCAGTGTAATTTATGGAGCTTTATATTTGTATTTTTGTTGCAAGGAAATGGAAAAATTGCAACATTTCATTTATTTAAGACAAAAACAGTCTCCATTTTAACATAATTGGCTTGAAAATCTCAAAACTGAAAACAAAGTGCATATAAAATGCATTTTTTTCAGATTATTTAAAATTATTCATAATTGCAATGTCTTACAACAGTAAGAATATGAAATTTAAAAATAAGAGCAAACTTAATTCTCCTGCAAGTTTGATTTCATAAAATCAACTCAGTCTCAGTAGAATATTGTGAAAGACTAAACTTATTCAGCCGTTGATGCTGTGATGTCGTCTGGAGTTTCTTTCTGTGTTTAACAGAATGTTTGGAGAACTCAACCAACAAGATGTCTCTTCTTTAATAAACACAAAGATCTATTTACGCATAAAAATAAAAAAGCCAAAGCTAATCGTTTAATTGAGCTCTGTTGGCTATGTTTTGGCTTAAATCTAATAATATAAAAATAATACGTAAGTTCAGTTTCCCTTTTAAAGAAAAGAGGTGTCATTTCATCTGTATGTAAATATAGCTGAATGTAGAAAAGAATGAATTGTATTAATATTATTCAATATTAATTATTTAATTCTATAATAGATGACAGCTAACCAGACGGAGCTAGCATTAGTAGTTACATTTCCAGAACATTGGGACTTTTTGTACTGATTAATAAATGGCTTCTACATGTCCAAACATTGCTGACGTTGCAGTACATTAGAAAAACTGCAACCTTCCGCATATATTTTGGGCTGTGGTTGAATTTATGTTAATTGTTGCCACAAAATCCTGGAGGGACGGCTAATTACAGGCTTAATCAGTATCCTACCAATCATACCCAAGCGAACTGAAAAATGATAAATCAGTGAAAGAGCTGGGCAAGTGTTTCACTTTCCTACAGCCAACACAGTTTGGTTTCCAGGAACTTCCTTGTACGTTTATTGAAAAGATGGTCTCTTGGATGAGTACCGCTATCCCCAAGAAAGCTGGCGTTTTTAAATGTTTCTGATGATGCTTTCCAGTGGTTTAAGTCCTACCTATCATAGTCAGCGGTATCTTACTCAGTGGTGCTGTTGGTGTCCCACAGGGTTTGGTCCTCGGTTCCTCAGTGTTCTCTCTCTAAGCTGCTGAACCGGTGGAGCTGAGCTGTTAACCTGATGGGGTTTGTGCTCATTCATCTGCAGAGTCTTACAAAGGCCACTTCGGTCCGGTCCACTGTGTTCGCTTCAGTCCCGATGGCGAGCTGTACGCCAGCGGCTCCGAGGATGGGACGCTGCGACTGTGGCAGACGGCAGTGGGGAAGACCTACGGACTCTGGAAGTGTGTTCTTCCTGGTAAAACCACGCTACACTCACCACTGCTTCTGACAGGAACCGTACTCAGATTTTCCCACAGAAACATTCATTACACTTCTAGATTAGTTCTGTATTAGACTGTAGCAGAGTTAGTTGGAACCCAGTTGATTATAGTAAATAATAAATGTATTATTGGAATATAAATGTGTTTTACAACTATACAAAACATCTAGAAAATCAGTTTTATACAATATTTTATTCTAATTTACACTGTGTCTATAGATTGGTATAATTTACTTATTCACACATTTTTGTTCTAGTGATTATTACATCAGCAGAGACGAAAACTCTGGTCATCGGAAATGTAGAACTCCTACAGAGGAGGTCACGAACATAAAAATACCGTCAGATATCAGTTTCAGTCATCTAAAGCAAAACAAAAAAGCTATCAGTGTTTTTATCATAGAACTAATCAGTTTTTAGAAAGTGTCTAGTCTAGGAGAAAAACCAGGACTCCTCATGACTGTGGACAGAAGTGACTTTAATATGGACAACCCTCACTGATTCCTTCACACCATGAAGATGCTCAGAAGGACCTGCAGATCTACTTTGTAGATATCTACGTTTAAACCGGCTTTAGTCTATTCTGTTTGGGTGCCGCTGGCTTTAGAACGGAACAAACCCATGTCATTGTTGCACCTCACATCTTCCCTCCTGTTTCCTCAGAGGACCTGGGAACAGAGAACTCTGAGCAGCTGTACACCTCAACCCCTGAGGTCAAAGCCTGATCACAGCGCCACCTCCTGGAAACCAGAGAAGAAGAGAGGAGAAGGAACGAAGAGATGAGCTGAAGGTGCTCCAGGTGTTCTACCAGGCCAGAGACGGAAACCGAGTCCAGAGCATCCGAAGATGACACGACTGCCTAATGACACACAAACACACACATGCACACACACGCGCACACACACACACTTCCAGAGTTTGTTTTAACGAGTGGGCTGCAGTGTGATGCAGTAGAGCTGTGGGCGTGAGCTCATGGCTGCCTGCTTCCTCTCTGCTCAGTCCTCCTCTGATGACTTGATGTTGTTTTAACTTCTTCTGGACGACGCCAGGCTCAGTTTGTTTCAGTGTTTTAAAGAGCTGGACCAAGGCAGTGTTTTCAGTTCTAAGTTACAGATCCTGGAAGTAGTTGCACGGTTTGTGCTGGAGTGAGGCGCTTTCTTTTCTTCATAAACATGGCTTTGAGTATTGACTGGTGGTGTTCTGGTTTAGTATAAAGTGTCCAAATAAAAATAAAATATTGTTTTGTGACAAAGTGGAAAGGGAAGAAATCTCGCTATTTTTTTCCATTTTTTGGTTTGTCTTCATTTGTGACCTTGGGTGAAATAAATAAGAGCTTTATGGTTTTATCCTCACGTAATGCTCAAAACCATGTCTGGTGTTTGTTTGTTTTTTTAAATTGATACTTTTTATTCTGTTAAATGTTTCCAGTTAAGGTGAATAAAACTGAAAAATACAGAACAGAAAAAGCTGTTAGAGCGTAAATATGCTATATGCAATCAAGCATTTTTATTTGACCTTTCAAGCTTTAGTTTGTTGAAGTTGTTTTAAATCGATTGATAACAAATTCTAATAAATTCTAATCATGCAAAAGTAGAACTTTGGAAATCTACAGATTTAGATTGAAAGATGCCAATATTCAAGCAGGTAATTTTGGAAGACCAAAGGGTTGTCTTTTTTTTTTTTTAAAAAAGCTTGAGATGAACAATGAAAACAATTCAGATGAAAACCTCGAAGTAGGAACAAAACATTTTAAATTCTGATACTAAAGTCTTGACTTACTTTTTGTGGTTGATATTGGTATTCATTTGTGTTTAAAAAGTAACAAAATTAGTGTTTTAAATTCACAAGTATTTACAATGAAATATCAGTTTGAATTGTTTTATTAAATCAGTAATCAAATAAAACCCAGATAAGACAAAGCTCGTTGGTGTTTTTGCATTAATAAATAGATGAACAAGTTTCTGCATTCACAAAAGGTACATTTTACATCAACATGTGGAATTAAATAGGCTATCATCAAAGTGGAATCTTCTTTAACCTGACTGTGCTATTTCACTTTTTATTTTTTGGCAGTGTATAATTTATTTTCCTTAACAGGTTGATGTAACTGAAAGAGTTACAGTCTTGAGCAGTTTTTAGTACTGCTCAAAAAACGAAAATTACACATCAGAGAATTAGTTAAAAGTTACTCATATTTAACTTACAAGTAGTTGAAAACAAAAAGGTACATCAGCAATAAGTAGAAATCACAACAACCATTCAATGATAATTAGAAGAAACAGTGGAAATATTTCGTTTGCTTATTTAAAAAAAAAAAAAAAAGATCTGGTATTTTGAGTCTTAAGAGCGGTGAACATTTCCACCAATCAGGGCGCTTTGTTAGAACCTGTAACCAATCACAGACGGCCTCTAAAGGACCACTAATCAATCTGGTGCTAATTTCTACCACAACACTGGCGCACCACTACTCAGTCTGGTACTCATTTCTGGCACAACACCGGTGCTTTCATTTCTCCATTTTTCATCAGAAGAGGAGGCGGTCTGGGGGAAGTTCCTCTTTAATATGAAGCTTTACATTTGCCAGGAATAGTTGTTTTTGCGACTGAAATCCGGTAAGCGGCGCTAGTTAACCGTCGGGCTCCCATCGAACCTTCCCTCCTTCTCTCTCGCAGCTAGCCTGCTAGCCTCCTCCTCGGGCCGCGGCAGTCCCGTCCCCGCCGTCTGCGTGCCGACATGCCGGAGTACCTGGACGACCCGTCTGTGCTCACTAAGGAGAAGCTGAAGAGCGAGCTACTGGCCCACAACGTGGAGCTGCCGAGCGGTAACCCAACCAAGGACGTGTACGTGCAGCTTTACCTGAAGAACCTGACCGCCCAGAACCAGAAACACGCCGCCACCGCGCTGGACGCGTTCTCCAGCGACGAGGAGCTGCCGCCGGCCGTGGTGTCCGGCAGGAGCCGCTCCTCCGGCAGGGTGAGTTCTTCGATAAAAAGTTCCTGTCACGGCACTTGTGGCTGTGGAAGAGTCGGGAGAGGGGCTCTGGTTGGTCAGAGATTTAGAAGACACACTTTTAAGGAGAAAGTTGGTAGTGTGGATGTAGTTGTTCATGGATAAACAAGAGCAGTACGTACTAGGTTTTGTAGTATGGACCAGAATAGTTTGAAAGAACTCATTAAAGAGTTCTGTGGGAGGAGGGGTGTCCCCCACCCCCATGGAAACCACTCCAGACTTTCACACCCCTCCCTCCAGAAAGATTTCCCGCTTTAATTCATATTTGTCTTGTTGGTGGGAGTTTCCTTGTTTCTTTGTAAAGAAAAAGAACACACACAAGAAAAACAACCCACAACAAACACATGTTTTTGTTTTATTATCTGCTGGATCTAAACCTGGGTGGGGTCCCCTCCCTTCTCCCCCTCCCCCTGATCCACCAGCTTTAGGCGTCACGTGGTCACGATTCAAATCTGAAAGTACAGACTGACAAAACCGAAAGTTGTAAATGAATGTAGAGATTTTAGAGGTGACCTCACTGACCACAAAATAACCAGAAAAAACGTTTGTTCTGTAAAAGCAGAGTGAGTGATCTATTTATAAACTATCTTTGGATAATCACACAGAACTAGGCTAGCCAATTAATCAAACATTAATGTAAAGTGACATTCAGAGCTGATAATCTGCCAGTCATATATAGATTAGATCAGATGTCCTTTATTTATCCCAGGTTGTGAAATCTCTGGGCCACAGCAGGGAAACGGGCAGAAAACTTTTTATATATGATCAAATAAGTAGGAAAGCATTAAAATAAAATATATATACTTCTCATTAATATTGTAAACATTTTAAGGTGCAGCAGAAGGATAAAAGTTACTCTTTTTTTCTGTTGCTTATTATGAAAACAAAAGGTGAGATGTTCTCTTTTATTAGGAAAATGTTCAGTTATATTTCCTGTTTGCAGCTAAAACCTTGTCAGTCATCAAAACTTTACAAAAATAACTCAGTTGTATCACATGTTCATTTAATTGTGGTAGTGAGTCTCATCCCTGAAGGGAAAGCTTAACATTTACAATTTCCTTATTTGCATTCTGCCGTTGCTGAAACACAAATAAGATATTTGATTTATTACTTTCTCTATCTCTCTCTTTTTTTTTTTTTTTTGAATGATGTTTGTGAATTTCCCCACTGTGGGATGATTAAAGGCTTATCTTATCTGCCAACATGAGAGTTTCTCTTTCATTTTAACTGCAGAGTTAAATGCCACCAGCCCCTAATGCTGAAGTCTTGCTTTATATTTGTGTTTTAGTTTTTTAACCACTATATTTTCAAGCTGAACACGTTCAGATTTAAAGGTTCTGATGTTTGGTTAGGGTTAGGGTATCTGGACTTGATGTAGTCTGTGCTGGAGGGCGGTCTCAGATGTAGTCTGTGCTGGAGGGCGGTCCCAGGTGTAGTCTGTGCTGGAGGGCGGTCCCAGGTGTAGTCTGTGCTGGAGGGCGGTCCCAGGTGTGGTCTGTGCTGGAGGGTGGTCCCAGGTGTGGTCTGTGCTGGAGGGTGGTCCCAGGTGTGGTCTGTGCTGGAGGGCGGTCCCAGATGTTTGATTTCATCTGGACTGGATGTGTTCTATGTTGGAGGATCATCCCAGATGTTTGGCCATCGGCTCGGGGTTCAGTTTGAAGCCGCCTCTCTGCATTCCCGTCATAGTTTTCAGTAAATCCCTTTCAGCTGCAGACCGGCTGCGTTCCTCAGATGAAAGGTTGATGAAAGGTTTTCCTCTGATCAGATTGTGGCTGGTTCTGGTACTGGTTGTGGTTCTGGACCTGCTGCCTTTCCACCTCTGGACAAACATGATTTTAATGTCCAGGCGTTTTAGGAATGAATCTAACTCACATCTGCAAGGAAGCAGAGTTAACGTCTAATCACACCAGTGATCAGTAATCAATAATTCACAGCTTCTGTGTTAACGTTGCCGGCTGTGGGCAGGATCGGGCCTGCAGCAGGTCTGGTCTGGTTTTAGAGGGGGTGAGGCTGGAGGACAGGTGCTGACAGACTGATGTGTGCAGATGTTGTAGAAGCAGGTGAGTCTCACCTGTGCAACAGATGGATCTGTTTTTGTTCATTCAGGCTCGTTAACGGTTTGACAGAGACGAGGCTGGAGGCGGTAGGACAGGAATGCAGGTGGGCGGGGCCAAGCGTGACATTTTTTTCTGAGGAATGTACTCCAGTCTCGCTGATGTTACAGTCGCTCAGTTGAAAGGTTTTCAGAGCTCGTCCTCCAATTTTCTGTCATTAACGCGTCTGTGTGATGGATGTAGAGGCTGATGATTTCACTATTTTCTTCATTAAACCTGGTATTAAAATGTCATTTTTATACAACAGCTTTGTAAATGAACGTAGAATGAGTCTCTAAGTTGTTGTTTTGTTTTGTTTTTCTCAGTAAAATGCATCAAAAGTTAAAGAACATTTTACCGCTTCTTAAACTTTTAGTTGATTTTTGCCTTGGAGTTATTGATCTGATGGAGATTTTATCGAGGATGTGGAGCAGCTTTGTGGTCATAAAAGCACCGTTACCTTGGTTTTATATCACATTTGTGTGGCTGGAGACCTGATAAAGAAAATCAAACACTTAAAGCAAATAACATTCAGATGTTTGGAGAATCACTTTAATAAAACAGCTGGGATGATGCGTGCGAAGGATGGGTAATTATTATTATTGTTCTTTCTTTTCAAACTTTTTTTTATTTAAAGAAATAAAATAAAATGAATATTTCACCATTTAAAGTTTTTTTTAAATTTTTTTTATAGTATACTTATGGAGATGTTCATGTCGCTGTGGGAATACGCGTTTGTCTTTGTCTTGGAGGAAGTTGTGTTCAGGCGGATGTGTGAGTGAAAAGTCCTGTTCACGTTCATGAACAGGTTTGTTTTCTTCAGACGCTGCTGTTGGCGGCGTCGGTCGGCAAGCGTGAGTGATTGACGGCTGCAGGTAAGCCAAGAAGGTGGGCAGCTCTGGAACTCATTCCTGGCGTGTTTCAGACGTGCTTCTGAGGCCACAACGCCTCCAGGATATCTCTGAAGTTTCAGAGGAGGTGGACGTGAGCCAAGAGGACCGGTGGGAGCTGTGGTTGCTGTGGTAACCCCTCCCTCCGTCAGAGGTGCAGCAGTGGAGGAAAGTGTGATGCCATAGAGACCAGGGTGTGTCTTCCTCCCCCCTCCTCGTCGTCCTCTCTGGGCCGCTGATTATGAAACCGTCTGGCCCGGGTCCACACCAAACCCTGCAACGGAGGGAGACCGCTCTGAACCACGGCGGTTCCTCGCCATCCACATTGAGCTCTGACTGCTCACATTCCTCGCATTTTTACTGATTGCTGCGGTGGAAGAATTCCAGGGAAGGACGTGGAGGTGAGCTTCACTTCCTCCGTAGAGCTGGAGACACTTTCAGACTTTTCTGATGAAAACTGCCCATGCAAACACCTGGTGGCCCATGACCTGATAAAGATCCAGTACAGAGGGGTGGGGTCCCTGACCAACTGGGCGGGGGGTTCCTTAAATGTGTTAACCTCATTTTCCTCATTTTAAAGTTCCACATGTGCAATTCATAAAAAACTAGCCTTGTTTGTCAGCTACATCAGCGATACGTTTTCCAAAGCCAGAGTAATAAAGTTTTGACCAAATATTAGATGTTAATTGTAGGAACCTTTTTTTATTTTAAAGTGGCACAAAGAGCTGTGGCCATTTGTAGCTCAGCGGGGCCCCCTGTGGGCACAGAGGAGGAATCGGTTTTACGCTTGTTTGGTCTTTTACTTCATTACTCTGTTTTCTGTTACTTTCTTCTCTCTCTTTATGGTGTCACAACCACAGGTGCTCCGAGATCATCGTTGTTGTTTGTTGTGATGATGCCATATCAGAACCAGGACAATATTCAGAACTCAATTTTTGCTGATAACACAGAAAACAAATGATGGCAGACAATGCTTCCTAAAAGTATTTAACGTGCATCAAACTGATATTTTAATGTGAACTAAAGTTTTGTTTGTTTTGTTTTTGCTGCTTTAAACAGTTTCAGAAAGAAATGACAGACAGTGCTTTAACTTTGAGTTATGTTTCCACCCCTTCAACACCAGTTGAAGTTGCAGCCCAGAGAACCAAACAAGTAGTTTTTGTTTTTTTCCCCAGATGTTCTGTATCAGTAAAACTCACCTGAAGAGCTTTTCAGCTTCAGGCTTCATTCACTCGCCTGGTGATCTTCATCAGTGATGAAGGCAGATGCGATGGAGGTCATGTGACTGTGGTTCTGAACTCTGATAACTGAATCTGCACACACGTGAACCTCCAGCCTGTTAGTCTTTAATCTGGTTTATTGCCAGGCAGGACCTTGTTTGGCTTCATGTCACTCTGCAGTCTCCAAGCACTGTAATTTCCTGTTTGGTGGTGCGTGAGCCGCATTTTCAGCTCTGTTGATGCCTGGAGCATCTGCTCATCCGCCTTTTCTTCCTCTTCTGTTGTTGTTGTCAGTTTTTATGAAGATGTGAATCGTTACGGGCGGACGCGGATCAGTACGAGATCCTGATGAGCTCAAACATTCCACGTTCGTCTGGTGTTGTGAAAGCTGAATCTATTGGAAACAGTGACAACAGTTTCTGATTTTACTCTTATTTTTTCTTTCTATGTTGACTTTCCACCATTAGTTAACTGGTTAACTCTAGTGGTTGATGGTGTAGCCAGCAGTGCTGAGCTTCTTTTTGTTTACCCTGAAAGTTTCTTTTGGCCTCTCTGAGCACCAGTCCTACAACACGAACATTCTTTCATCCCGTGGAGGTTCCTGGGATCAGTTTCTGGTAATGGAGACGCATGTTGATGATCTGCTGGCCGAAAAACTACCCAGAACCTCCACTGGTGGAAACGAGCTTGTATGAAGGTTGTATTAAACAAGAACTCACTGGTTGTCAGTAAAGGGGTCGGACCGAAGCAGTTATTTGGGGGCGGGGATCTCCATCTTTGCTGTCTTCCCTTTTTTAAAAAAAATTTTGGACAAATGTTGAAAGTGGTGCACAACCGCCACCAGGTGGTTCAGGCCAGTAGATCCTGCCGACTCCGTGATTGTAAATCGAGACTCAACAACACTCTTCAGAAACCTGCGGGTGACATCACTGAGGGTTTGTCCAGTTTTTCTGATAGTCTGTGATTGTAGCACAGGTTGTTTTTGACCTGGATATTCATGTTGTTGTTGTTGTTTTTTAATCTATTTTTTTGGCTCTAGTGGCCTTTATTAGCAGTAGCTGGACAGGAAGGAGAGGGTGGAGACAGCAGCAAAGGGTCAGACGCTGGGAGTCAAACCTGCAACCGCCGCAGGAGGACTTGTAGCAGGTGGTGGACCACTGGTGGTGGTTCAGGTACAGGAGGTACTGGTACAGTGGCAGTGATGGCTCCCAGCAGCTGGAGTTCAGGTCCCTTTTCTCCATTTCAGGCTGTGTATTTTGAACCAAATCTAGAAGCTTCCTGGCCCTGCCTCCTTTTCCAGTTCCTCAGAAGCAGAAGGAAAACCAGTTTTACAGTTTGGGACGTATTTAAAAAAAAAAAAAAAAAAGCTTGTTAGAGAGTGAATCCTTATTGCTGAGACCCCAGGGGTCTCATTTATAAAACATTGCATCTAACCAGACATTGCTGCAAACTGCCTTTTAATGTTGACCTGTTCTCCCAGTGTAGGTGATCTGATGTATGGACTGGTCATATTAACAACCATCCAGGACGCAGCATTATTGCACTTAGCGCTGGCTGGGATATAACAGACCTATGGATGATTTCATAGAATTATGTTGTTCCTAAAAGTGGCTTCAGGCACTTAATTAATTGTTGATTATGTTAAACACATACCTGTTGGCTAATTTGCCAAGAGCCTCAAAGTGTTTAACACCTGTATTTGAGCAGGGATGGTGTGGTTTTTGCAGGTCGGTCTCACCAGTACTGGACCCAGTTCAGCACATAGATCCGAGAGTAAAGCTCCAGTCTAAATTATCATATCAGCCAGTCATCATCATGGGCCAGATAATCCTGGTGATCCGTGAAAACGCGTTCCCTCCTATTTCTCCCATTTTCAGGTCTACCAGCAGTACCAGTACATCCATGGTGCAGCATTACGCAGGGGAGTCACCACAGTATTTAAATGTTTCCATCAATCACTCCGATTGCCTCACACCTCGTCACAATATGTGTTAATCTGTGGTACACGTTGGGGAGAGGAATGTGACGGTGAGGAAACTTTGTTGAAATGTTGTGCGGACTTTGATTTGAGGTTTAAGTTGGTTTATGGGCCTTATTTTTATTTATTTGAAAGGTCCTTATGGTTCAAGAGCACAAGTATAATTAGCACTGGTTTTTGCTGCTGCTGCTAAAGTCGATCTATGATTACAGTTTGATATGGAGTGAAATTAAATATCAGAGAGGAGCCATGATGCAGTTTAGCTTCAACTTCCCACCTCACCATCTGTGTCCCCAGTTTCCCGTCTTCATACTTGATGTATGCATGATTCAGAGCTTGTGCAACTGACCGCACACTAGGGTTGCATGGTTATACCAGTACCAGTAAAGTACCACGGTATCAGAGTTTTGAAAACGGTACTATACCAGCATTTAAAAAAAAAAAAAAGGATACTTAGTTTATTTTTTGAACGTCTCTTTAAGCACAGCAGGGCCAGCGAGTGTGATGTTGTTGCTGAAGTGGCATTGTAATATTAGTGGACTCACATGAACACGGTCGCATGTTAGACTGAGGAGAGAGAGAAACAAGGAAGGCAGGTACAGAAAAGCCTGTACTTGTACGTGAATGGAAGTACAGTCTGGAAATATTTCGGATTCAAACCAAATGATAAAGGTGAACCACTGAACCCAGATGCACCGCAGTGAAAGCGGTGATGCACAGTGTGTCTTTTAAAAGTTGGCAACACTTCAAACTTGTCAAAACATTTAATGGACTCTTATGACATAACTGCACTGTTATGTCAATGAAAGACGTACAAAACCTCCTCCAGCCCAGCAGTAAACCTACAGTAGAACAAGTCAAATAAAGCAATTGACTTTCAAATTAAAATGACGATGTTAATTAAAATACTGTACCGCCTCCCTCCCCCAGTTACAGAAGTCTTGTGCTCCTGGCTCAAAGTCTGTTTTAAAATAATGGAAAATACTGACATTTGAGAGTGTTTCACCTTTTTACAAAAAGTATCAAAGTATTGAAATGTATATTGGTATTGAAACAGAAATTTGGTATCGTGACAATCATACATACACTCTCCCGTCAAGTCTTTTTGTAGATCACAACCTTTGTCTGGAAAGTGGCGTACGCAGTTTTCAGGCCCTGCTTTTCTGCGTAAGCAAAAGTTGTAAATGAGCTCTACCAGTGGAAGGGTTAGTCAGATGTCTTTATTTTCTCTGCTCGGCTTCGTTCTACTCTCCTGTGTGCTGGCTTTAGTTTGACCTCAAATGAATTTAAATTCACCGTAGCTGCTGGGAGATTAGATTAGAGATGTAATTTTAGAGCAGGACCCTCAAAAATGGGCTTTGTTGGGACTTCAGAATCTTATGACCTTTGTGTGCAGAAGTGAAGGATCATACCAGCTAAATTAAATGATTGGTGATTCTGCAGAAAATAAAACATGAGCGCTTTGTGCAGGAGAGATGATCCTCCAACACTGATGAAGCTCAGCAGAGCAGCCTGGAAGTTCAGAGCTCAGTGAGGGTGAAGGTGGCTGAAAACATGCTGATTTATCATCCACAGACACCAGCAGGATGAGCTAGACCTCATTCTAGGCCACTTTCAGACTCTGATTCTAGACTGATGTGGACCAGGAGGACCCGTACAGGCCTTGTCTGGTCCTTAGATCGTCCCTGGGAAGAAGCAGAGTCACGACTGTTGGAGTTGTTCTTAACCGACCGTTGTCACTCCGCAGAAAGCCACCAGGAAGACGGAGAAAGTCCAGACGGACGACCCGGATGTGACGGCGCTCACCGACGAAGGTCTGAGGGACGAGCTGCTGAAACATGGCGAGGACGTCGGTCCGATCGTGGGTGAGTCGCTGCTCAGAACGTACAGGAAGATCCACGTGAGCTGAAGGAATTTAAATAAAGCTCTTTCTCATTTCTGATTAAGTTCTTCAGAAGTCACAGTTCTGCTTGGTACTGATAGAACCCGACAGAAACTGATAAAACCTGATAGATCCTTCATGAAACGGTGGACAGATGTTCACACTGCTCTTTGGGTGTCTGGATGGTCCAGATATTGGTTAGCTGGATGTAAAGAATTAAATCGGACTGTAAAATCATCTAGAACCCTCTATTCTGGAACTTCTCACCTTTTCTTTGACCAAATCTGATTTTACTGTTGTGCACTTCTTTTACTGTATAAAATAATGATGATTACAATTTTAATTCACTCACTTTAATTTCCTCTCTGACAGCCTGCTGATGTCTTAGCGCCTCAGCGTTCTGTTTTCATCATCCCCTTTCAGATTTTATTTTTAAGCCTTTAAACATCATGAAGGATTTTTATTTTACTGATCATGTCCACGTTTCCAGCTTCCACCCGTAAGCTGTACGAGAAGAAGCTGCAGAAGCTGCTGGATGGTGGTCCTGGACCACTGCCGTCCACAGACGTCCAGGCCAACCACAACGGCAACGGCGAGTCTGACATCTACAGCGACAAGGAGGACGGTGAGGACGATTTCAAAAAAAAAAACAAAAACATTTAACCCACGAGAGGAAGGTGGTTTTATAATTATTACTTATGTTAAGCAGCTTATTTTAGTGGAAAGTTGTAATTTTTAAACACAAAAGACCAACAGAACAGAGCGACGGATCGTCCTGAAAGACTGGGACGTCTGTCCTCTTCTACTCTTGACATCCAAGTTTTTTAAAAATGAAGTTACTAATAAGGCCAACAGATTTACTTATTTATCTTTTTACCTACTTACATTACTTTATCTACTTCCTGTGTCCAGACCAAACTTTGTCCAACTGGTTGTCATGGAGACACTGAGGCTGTCTACAGCTGGGCCATAAAGATAGTTAAACAAAAAACACCAGAGTAGTCTGTGGAGCTAAAGATCTGCTGTGTATTTACAGAAGTAACTGAGCCTGAGCCTGTGACAGAACCGGAGCCAGTGCCAGAACCAGAACCAGAGCCAGAACCAGTTGTAGTGGTGGAGAGACTCACCAGGAGCCGTGGGAAGACCCCCGTCACCACCCGGACTCGCAGCAGTCAGCACCAGAAGGTGAGACGGTGGTTTTTGTTTTCATTCCAGTAGAAAGTTCTGGTTTACTTCCAGGTTCTACCAGTCTACTTCATGTACCATATCCCATAATGCAACGCTTCACTTCAGTGGTAGCTGGTCAGAATGGTCACATGACCAGCTCTTTCTTTATACAGTTGTTTCTCAGGTGATGTACTACATATTATATACTGAATACTACATAGTATGTAGTATTTAGTACGTAGTATTCAGCTTCAAACGCAGCTGCTGTTTGGTTTTCTCTGAACATGCTCCTGAGCTCCTCTTTGGTCTCCTCTGTCCATCTTCAGGACGTTTGTCCAGATGTAGTTTTGTGAACTTCAGTTGTGTTTCTGAATTTTTTTTGTTTGTTTGTTTGTTTTCCTCTCCTGAAGACGAAAACAAACTGTCCTGGTTCAGTCTGAGCTTTAACCTCTAACATTGTTTTAGTCAGTTCAGTTTTCTTAAAGGGACAGTTTTCTTAAATAATCTTTTCAGTTTTCTTAAATAATCTTTTTAAATATCATGTTGTTTTTGTTTTTATGGGAAACTAACTTGGAAAAATCGAGCTCTGTGGGTCCAAAAATTGATTTATTTATTTACTACTTTTGTTTTTACTTCATTCAAAAATACTTGATTATTTATCTTCTATTAATCATTGAAGCAGAACAGCATCCAAGTTTGTGCAGAAAAAGATTTGAAATAAATAATAGTTAAAATTTGAAAAAAAAGTAGGTAGAAATTCCAAAAAAAAACAACAACCAAGAAATCACTATAAACTAAATAGCTATAAACTAAAAAAATCAGTTGAATCAATAAAATTACCCAGCCTTCATTTACTATGCTGCCTGATGTGGAGCTCCTGTTGTTTTTTGTTATTTCTGTGGGCGTTGTCGTCTGATCTTGGGATAAGTCTGCTGGGACGTTAACTCCAGCAACACTCTCAAATGTTTTCAAGTTGTAGATGATCTTTTTATGATAGAATGAACTCAGAATAGTTTGGAAGTGGTTTTAAAACTCTTTTCCAATTGCTTCTCTGCTGATGTCTTTCCTTCTCTGCATTGTGTTAACCGACCTGAATGCTCCAGAGCAGCAACATCCAGAACACCAGCTTTCCTACAGGACTGGACGTCTGCAGGTGATTAAGAGACGAGTGTGTAACCGTTTTCTGTTCTGGTGTTTTTAATCTCTGAAACAGCTGATGACTCAGCTGGAGGCGGCGTCGGTTCATTCAGGTTTAGCGGGAGAAGCGTGATGCGTTAAAAACACACCTGAGCATTTTGTCTACCTCAGTCAGGCTGGATGTAAGCAGTGAAGCAGGAAGAAGGCAGCGGCTGGCTGGGAATGCAGCTTCCTCTCACACTGGCAGAGGAAACTTCTTTATTTTTTTTCCCTCCATTTTACTGGAGTGAGGTCACACCCAGCCCTCCGAGCCTTCGCTCCAGCGTCTCTGATGGTTTCGAAGCACATGATGTGGATTATCTGCTGCATGACTTCCCACCTGCACTTGTGTTCCTGTGCAGGTCTCCCCTCTGCAGATTCACCCTCACGTGGACTTTCTTGTGGGAGTATGAGCAGCCTGAACTGGTCTGTGAGGGGTGAAGGCCCTGATCCAGCTGTGGCGGTGGTGTTCAGCGCCCCCTGTCGCTCAGACAGTGACTGTGCAGCTGTTGAAGCGAGACTCTGAGGAATGAGAGGCATGTGAAAACTGGAGGGCTGATTCCAATAATCTGGTCCGAGCCGTTGAGGAGGGGCTCTGTGCGTGTGTTTCTTGTTTTTATTACTTTGTTGAGACCTTTTTTGGTGTAACTGCTGACCTTGTTGGGCCCAGTGGTTCTGTTAGGACCAGAGCTCAGGCAGGTTTCTGGGTCCTGTGGTCAGTGTTAGAACTCAGGTGGGAATTTGAGTTAGGAACGACCTGATAAGGATAGAAACACAAACTCTGTGTGTGTGTGTGTGTGTGTGTGTGTGTGTGTGTGTTTCTGTTTTTTGTGGTTTCATGGGGACTTATTTCAGTGTGAGTGAAATGTTTGAAACCAGTTAAACCCCAACCTGGTTTCAAGTTCTGTTTAGAGTGAGTTAATGGACTCGTAGACGTTAGTGAGCTTATCTAAAGCGAAATTCGATCCCGTCAGATGTCAGCTGGTCCAGTCTGAACTAGAACTGACACAAACAGTGGTCCAGGGTGATAAATGGAGGCCTTGTGCTCTGCTGTGTGTGAACATGTGAGCAGCATGACCAGGTGACGGCTGCCGAGGAGGACGAGGATCTGGTCCGGAGAGTAGAGTCGAGGCCCAGGAGGTCATGTGATCCAGCGGTAAATACAGTCCCGTTTCAGCTTTTAAAGCCACAGGTGTCATATTTCACACGTTCCTGTCCAGCTGCTGAGGACACACTTTCCACACTGAAACAAACCTCTGAATGTGGTTCCACCCTCACTTTTTTTTTCTTTTTTTTTTTTCTCTCCATGAATTCAGCTTCTTTCTTTTTTTTCTTTTTTTTTTCCTTCACCTGACTTCTATCAGTTTTTGTTGTTTTAAATAACTTGACTCTTAGTTATTTCCTGAATGTTGCTGGCAGTCAGCCTGCTGTATGTGATTTTTATTTTATTTTATTGCCTGAGTAACTCTGCTGTCAGTATTTTTTTTAATGACTTAATGAATTAATTAGGGTAAATAAAACCTGTGAACACCGTCCGTCCTCACGCTGATTCTAAACGCTCTCTTTAAGAGTTTTGAACAGAAGTGGCGCCGACGCAGCGTGAAGTTGCTACAAGGTTTCTCTGAAGCTTCATCCCACGTGGAGTCGCAGAGAACAAACGTATTTACTGTTTTTGGTTTATAATCTACTTAAAATTCAGGGACTGTACAGAAATGCTAAACACAGCTGCAGTAGATTTCAGTAATCTAATTTTTATTTTTTTTATAATAGTCTGCTCTGAGATTGAATTAACTGCAGGGGTTAAAGCAGACGCTTGTTAGTAAATACATAATCTGTCGACTTTCAACATCAATGGAATATTTGTTTTTGTCAGAATATCAGATAACAAATAAAAACTACCATTAGAGCTGTTTTCAGCAGTGGTGATTTAATTTAAAAAGGTTCCAGAGCAAATGATGAGAATCTTCTGATGGTCAGAGGTCAGTGGTCATCTTTTTATGTTTTTAGTTAAAATACATTTCACTGTCAGGAGATTATAGAATATGTCTGAATAAAAGAAACAATATTCACAGAAATATTAAGCTATAACCGTCTAGTATGAAACTTTATTTTCCCTTCATCTATAATTAAAGTATTATTTATTTAAAGGAACCAACATTTAATTAAAGCCCTGGTTTACTGCTGAACTTGAACTTTCTATCTTTTAAATTGAAGGGGAACAAAGTTTTGATAAATGTAGTTTTTACAGAGGAAACCATTCAAGTCAAGCAGCAGGTGTAGAAATGGATTGTCAAAACTTTGTTTCAGCTTTAGAAGTGAGAATTTAATAAAACTCGTTTTTTTGTCTTCTGTTCTTTCATGCGTTTGTTGAAGGAATTCGTTTTTAGCTAAATGCTTTTGGAGCTGAACTCTTTAAAAGGACCAAACTTCAGAAGGAGGACAGGTTCTTCTTCTCTTTCAGAAGTCAGAAATCTTTTCTTGGTGGTTTTCCGTCTGGACTCAGTTTCTTCCTCCTCTCTGTCCGTTTGGATTCATGGCGTCTCTGTCCAGTAGAAGGTCCCTGAGGACCTCAGGGCGTTGTCTGATGATTGTTGGGAGTCCAGCAGGAGGGGTCACCACAGGCGCGACAGTCCGGCCCGGACCTCCACCTCATCCAGACCTGCTCAGGTAGTGTCATGGACTTCCTGGTTTGTAGCTTCCAGTTTCACCTGAGGGGGTGCACATGCAGGATGAATGGTGTTCACATGTGGGTCATGGATCAGAGGTCTGCACGCGGGTCCAGTCTCACTGTAGCTTCAGCGCTGACTCGTAGAAACGTCTGAGAAGAAATGCAACTCTTTGTTCCACACCTGCAGCCCAGAGAGGACGGGGTGTTCTTAAGGACGGACTGGTGTCAGCGTCCAGAGACTCTCCTCAACACGGCTCTGCTGGAGGTCAGCCTTCCAGAACCTTTGAGAACGTCACGGTGGTGGGGGTGGTTCTGCGTGCAGCTTTGATGGTTCAGGGCTGAGGTGTCCTGCAGACTCCTCAGTGGTTCTATGTGTGTTTCAGGACCCGGTGGATCAGCGGGTCCGTGTGACGGCTGTCAGATACGTCCCTCAGGTTTGCAGACATGACTCAGCGTTTCTCGGTCGTTTTAGGAAATCTGAGCTCATCTGTGATCCAGTGTCTGCTCTGTGTAAGTCGAAGGGACTTGTTCAGGATCAGAGTCCACGACAGGCTGCAGGACCAGGACCGTGGTCCCCTCTGGTCCACCTCAGTGGTGATCATCTTGTCAGCTTTGAGCCAACGTCTAAAACTAGGAAGTCCCAGTCTGGGTCTCCGCTGATTGCTGGTCCTTCGGCAGGACTCCAGGTCTTTCTCCTCTTTTTGTCTGCTTGTTTCTGAGGTCCACGCTGGTGTTAGACTCTGGACTGACCATGTGGAGGTCCAGCTGCAGCCACCAAAACTGTTTCAGTGGTTTTTAGAGTCTTTGGACATGTTTCAGTTCCAGACCACTACAGGGTGTTGATTTTGTGCCTTATGGGATCTTCCTGTCCTGCTTCTGGTTGTGCTTCGGGAGCACTGGTGTGTGGGTCGAGTTTGAGTGTGCAGCTGTTGTGACGGCTGAACTGCTTCCCGGTCTTCTGAGCAGGAGGATCCAGATGTTCTCCCAGATGTTCTTCTGCGTAAACAGAAGCAGCAGAAAATCACCGGCTTCCTGTCCAGCTGCAACACGCCGACCAGAACCGGCCGGTCCTTCAGACAGGTTAGGACGGCGGTTCACCGATTCCACCATCAACACCCTCTCCATCTGAGGACGGCGTCACCTGGTTGCCACGGAAACACACACATTCCAGTTCAGACTAAATCTGTTACTTCTGGAATCCTCATGAAAACAGCCCAGAAGTGGAATATAAAAATAATATGTCGGATTTACAAATATAATTAAACTGTAGATGAGATCAAATCATCACATTAATTCATTTTAGACAATATTTTACTGGTGAACAGTATGAATACACTGTTCATGTATGTGTACTAGTGTAATTTTAATCATTCACTCATAACACCATTGACAATAATAATAATAAACACCAGGATTTTTATTTCCTTGTCCACGATATGAAAAACTTTTCCACAATCTGTTCCTTTAATAAAAATAAAAACAAAACACCACCTGATAAGGTTTGATGACCAACGCAGACTGATGGGTATTTTCATTTATACCTATACTAGTGGATCATTCATAGCTTTAATGTTGACCACCTTCACTGGTACCTAACTCCCATCATGGAGATGCTCAGAAGGCTGCTTACTCATGGAGGACCTGCAGATCTGCCATCTAGATATCTACTTTAAAACTGGAGAACCTGCAGATCCATTTCTCCTACGTCTACAGTATGATGGTGGAGGCAGGGCCCCCCTGCTAGACGGCGTCCTGCCAGTCTCAGAAAGCTGCTGCAGTTCTCTGCTGACTTGTTTCGTTGTATAATCAATGTTTTGTTTTGTTTTTTGTTTGTTTTTCTGTGCAGGTGGAGAAGATCTCGGCCAGTGAACAAACCCCCAAAGTTCAGGAGAAGGATGTCCTGAAGGAGCTTTTTCCCAACGACATCAACTCTCCAACTGGAATCTCGTAAGTGAGCGCTGGTCATTGTGACACTGCGTGTCATCGCTGTGGTCAGTCGACGTGTTTACCTGTTATTTTAATAATATAAACCATAGAACGCCACTAATGGGTATTTTACTGAATTTCCCTTTAGGGTTTAGTAAAAGTATCATGTTTAGTTTTAAAAGCCACGATTCCAGAAACGGTGGGGCACTAATGTGTAAAATGTAAATGGAGTTAAAATGCACAGATGTGTGAATGCATTTATTTATCACAGAATAATAAACATTTTAGATGATTTCAGCTGGTTCTGATGAATGATGAGCATCTGTACATCAATCAACTTCAACTACATAATGGAACAGAGCACAAACCAGAATAAAGTTTTAGCGTTTAACTTCCAACTTTGTGAGAAAATGTAAAATGTCATTTTTGCAGATGCAACAAAACAAAATGCACGTCCTAACTGCAGACCTTTTCACTTCAGTGGCTCCAAATTAAGATCAAGCTTTTTATTTTTAGCCAAGCCAACTTTATTTATAAAGCACTTTAAAAACAGCAACCAGTGACCAAAGTGCTGAACATAAAATACACTTGCACAAGAAAAACAGATTCAAAAACAAACAATAAAAACCGCAATGATAGAAAATTAAGAATAAAATGAATAGACTAAGATGATAAATTAAAAAAAAAAAAAAAAGTAATTAAAAATTACAAGTCAAAATCAACATCTCAAGCTGGGTTAAAAGCCTGGCAGAAAAGGTGGGTCTGAAGAGATGACTTAAAAATGGCCAAGGAAGAAGACTGTCTGATCTTCAATGGTAACGCGTTCCACAATTTGGGGGCTACCACAGAAAATCTCCCGTCCCCCCTGAGCCTCCGCCGAGTCCTCGGTACATCCAGAAGCAGCTGGTCACCTGATCTGAGTGACCAGGAAGGAGAGTGCAAATGCAGCAGCTCAGACAGGTAGGGCGGGGAAACACCATTGAAAGATTTAAAAACAAATAAAAGGATTTTAAAATGAACTCTTAAATGGACAGGCAGCCAGCGCAGTGAGGATAAAACAGGAGTAACATGCTCTCTGACATGCTGACGGCAGGGCAGACTGGCTAACACCAACATACAACGAGTTCCAGTAGTCCAGCCGACTGGTGATAAAAGCATGGATTACGGTTTTAAAATGATCCTTTGATAAAACAGACCTTAGTTTAGCCAAATGTCTCAGATGAAATAAAGCTAGATTTCACCACTGCACTGATCTGACTGTCAAGTCTAAAATCCTGGTCCAGTCTTAAACCCAGGTCAGTTACAGTCGGCTTCTCGTACTGTCCTAGGGGGCCTAAATCAGGAGGAGACAATCCTCTAGTGATACTGGGACTAAAAACAATCACTTC